>JAWZYT010001431.1:227500-527500 GCA_034508575.1 Petrolisthes manimaculis | reverse complement strand
CACAGAGAAAAGAAGCCACAGCCTGTCTCCACAAAACAAGAGGTACAGTGAAGGACGGTACAGTTGTGATACAGTCATGGTACAGTAAACGATGGTACAGTCGCGGTCAATAATAGTCATCCACATATGGGTATCTCAAACAAGTTACTGTGTAATGTTTTCACGTTCACAAAATTATGATGTTATTGGTTTAAGTAGTGTGTAGCTGCTTGTAGTAATTAAAAGATGGTAGTTAACGTGTGTGTGTGTGTGTGTGTGTGTGTGTGTGTGTGTGTGTGTGTGTTATTGTTTTAAGTAGTGTGTAGCTACTTGTAGTAAATTAAAAGATGGTAATAATAATAATAATAATAATAATAATAATAATAATAATAAACGGTTTATTGAGGTAGCAGCCATAAGACTGAAAATACACAGTATATTATGTATCGATGATAATGTTTGTCCCCTTACTTTAAATACTATCGCTGGATCAACCCGGTCTGGAAAAAAACCTATTGAGAAACTGAACTTGCCTTGCGAATACATTACCAAAAAAAATCATACAAAGGACAAGTCCAGTTCCCCTTCAGTATTGTGTATACGCTGCCACCACCAGACCATGGTCGATCAGAGGAACCAAGTGACCACACACTGGAGGGGTAACATAGCGTTAGCTTATTTAGGCACGCGAGTAAGCAACCCAGAATTACTTTAACAGGGGTATGATCAGTGTCTTAAATTGGGAATTGATATCTAAATAGGAACACAATCTATTTTGCTACATCGGTGACGGAATACTCAACTAATTATAAACCTGTTGATTATCACTTGGCACAAATTTGATAAAACAAGAATAATACAATAAAAGTTTTCTTTTCCCCCTCCCTAATCACCAATCCTAATTCCTATTGGTCAACTCCAATAGAAACAATTCCGTATTTCGATAGTTGCCAAAGCTAATATACATATACAAACAAAATAAATATTACAATGAGATATTTCCCCCTCCCGACATAAATATCCTACTCCCTTCTGTCACCAGGACTGAAACACTTCCGAAGCTTCGCTAGTGACAGATCTAAGCCCACATTAATCCAAAAAATATACACAGAGAATTTGAACACCATAATAATCTATATATATAAAAGCAGAAACAATTAATTGCCAGCAATTTTTTTCTAGATTCTTCCATGAACACGTGGAGTACTATGCCAAGGGAGTTGCAATATATGGCTGTCACCGCAGCAAACGAAGAGAGACTGAATTAATATATATTAATTATCACATCCCTACTTGAACACACATTCTCTACTTATTCCATTCCATTCACGGACCAAGCAAATTAACCCTGCTATATTAATCGCTATTACACTTTAGTCCAGTTTATTTCCAGAGCTATCTTATTAGTTACCTGTTACCGCAGCAAACCAAAAGAGACTGATTGAGACACAAATGCTTCACTTCCTCCTTCCCTCATCTTCCCCCTTGCGCTCCAGACAAAGTAATCCCATGGCTCCTATATTTCGACATTTCCACTAGCTCCACCCTTATAGATGTATTGTACAGTTACATTTCATGATTAACACTTATCCTTCTTACTCTAATACATTTCCCTTTTCCTCAGTTAAATATAATACAATTTTACAAATATTTTGTACAGATATTGTTCCGCCATTAGAAAATGGCTCGTCTCTACTTTAGGACCCTACCTAACTTAATTAATTTTCTAAGTAAGTTACAATTAATAATGCTGGTATCACAGGAGAGTTAGGTTCGTAATTATATAATATAATTATAAATGGAGGTTATTCCCTGTATTCAATTAATACTTTACATTCACCTCTTAATCATTACGTATTTTCCCTAACACTTCCCTTAAGTTTCACTTATTTCTCTATTTCACCCATTTACCTAACTATAATAATTATTTCTATTGCTTATCTACTATCTCTAACTAACAACATTATTTATGCTTTTATCCCATTAAACTCTTTCAGAGAATGCCCACCATCGAGATTATCCCATATTGATAATCTCAACCTAGCTAAGTTGTACCATCTTACACTTCAAGTTTACCCAATTACCTGTGAATATTATAAATAACATTATATATAAAAATAGGGGTGTTACCTACTTAACTTTCTCGATTTCAGAGGATTATTATAACAGATTTCAGCTTCATGTTGGACACTCGATCTTCACATTTCGGTAAATATTCGTTTCTTGATAATTATCGGAAAACTGGTATGATACACTGTTATATCATATACTATGTGGAAGGCTTATATGATCAAAGTTTCATAAATCTGTTATATCACACAATATATTCAGCAATTTATGATACAGGTAATCGTTTAGCTCATTAAGTATGCAAAACATGTTTTGGAAAAAAATTCACAACCCTGATAGTTTATTTTCGCTTTTGCTTTAATTAAATTGATAATATTAATCAACAACGGGTAGAAGCGAACACAATATTCGAATCGTGCTTGCGAATCTCTGAAGCTATATGTGTTACCAGATGAAGAGAGCACTACACCACCACGTTTGTGGCTGGCATATCTCCGTTTCATTTACTCGGAACTGTACGTCCTCTCAACCCTACTTGTTACCTCTCTTGAGTCAGCTCAGCCACTCTCCTCA
Organism: Petrolisthes manimaculis; assembly: GCA_034508575.1. NCBI lineage: Eukaryota > Metazoa > Arthropoda > Malacostraca > Decapoda > Porcellanidae > Petrolisthes > Petrolisthes manimaculis. The sequence goes on along the minus strand of JAWZYT010001431.1, from coordinate 524,878 downwards.
ATGTGCGGTGATGCAGGGATGCATCTCCATCACCCATTACAAGTCTGTATGATATCACAAATATTCCTACCGTCATCGGGGCCGCATGGTTCTGAGGTACAATGTAGTTTCTGCTCATTTGAGACTTGGCTACCGGCCACCATGGCAGGTTACTGGGATGTAGATTGAGCCTCCCTTCACTAAGTGTCGTTTGTGTTGAGCATCTCATGCCTGGCCTGCCCCACTGTCCAACACTTGCTGCCTTAGGGCCTGCCACTTGTTATGGTTAGTCAGCACCTGCTGAAACACCAGGTTTAAGAGGAACTTTTGGTACGCCACCCTTGTTTTGGTGGATTTAAGTAGGTCATATGTAAATATTTTTTCTGAATTCTCATGTTTCATTCTGTTATGTTTTCGTGAAGTGTGTCTGTATGTGTGAGTGTAGTTATTGGATTTCCATGGGTCCCACCTGCCCTTATGTTATGTTGTCTGTCTTATATTTGTTATTATTATAAAAACTGCTGAACCACCAGATTTTGGAGGAACTTTTGGTTCTCCACCCTCGTTTTGATTTAAGTAGGTCATAATGTAAATATTTGTCTATATTCTCGTGCTTTCTGTGTATTTGTAGTAATTGGATTTTTTATAAGTCTCGCCTGCCCTTTTGTATTGTTGTCTGTCTTTTGATAGACGCCACGTTGCAATGAATGAAAAAAATATATATATATTCATATAAAATCGAACAGATAAAAGGAAATGTGACCAAACCCAATGAAACAAAAGCATGATTCAGCCCCAGAGTCAGACACTCCTGCCATACAACTCAAGAGTCGAAGCTAGATAAAAACAGACGGAAGATTCCCTTATTTCAAACCGTAGTTTGACCATAGGACCACTAAGAGCTCTGTACTCTATATGATGAAATCTAGTCCAGAGATGTCTGTCCGGGCCCCTCAGCCTCCGGGGTGGTATAACTTTTCAGTTTACACAAAGGTCTTTAGGAATACACATACTGAATGCCTGTGCTTAAAAACACCAGAGAATATATCCTGAGAAAATTATCCTATTCTGTTATTACTAAGTTATCCCTTTTCTTGCTGGGATATAACTGGTTCTATCGAGAGTTGCTCATAAACGGTTTATTAGAATGAAAATTCATCAGCTAAAATACTCCAGTTTTTCTTAATTTTGTAGTTATTTATACTTTTAGGAAAGTCTGTCTTTTTGTGTTAAAAACGCAAATGGTAAGAAAAGTTGTCCTACGTGGATGACCAAATAGGTTTTCATGGTGTGTTGCTTTTCCCAATGTCACTTATAAAGAATGTCAGTTCATTTCAGGAGTCTCCACCCACAAGGGGTGGTATTTCGTGACGTAGACGAGTGTTTTGCGTTTTCAACTGACCCAGTGACCAGTAGCCAACCTCACTGTCCCAACACTTACTGATGTCACGGGTTGTGGGTGGAGCATGAGATCAAAGTGGACTGACATTCTTTATAAGTGACATTGGCTTTTCCTATGTCACAGCAAAACAAAGACATATCCAACGGGACCTCGTGTCCTACATGAGGCAAAACACACAAAATTAATCCATTCCATTTAAACTGTGGTATGAAATTATCAAGAGGTAGTAATTTTTTAATTCCACAAGGCAAAAAAAACAACACCTATTAAAGCTGCAACCACCTATGAAAACTATGCAGGAATAATAATAATACTAATAATAATAATAATAATAATAATAATAATAATAATAATAATAATAATAATAATAATAATAATAATAATAATAATAATAATAATAATAATAATAATAATAATAATAATAATAATAATAATAATGAAAAACTTGCTCGGATTAAGGAAAGAATCTCTGTTTGGTGCAGTTATTTGAAAAAGAAAAAAACCTCCCTATATGGTATAGTTCTCATAACTCGAGGTAGTCTAAGACTGGTAACATTGTGGCTGAGGGTAGAGGGGGTAGGGGTCAGAAAGAGTGTAACACTTGGGATAGTGTACTACTGGGGTGAACAAACTCGTGTGAATGGCAACAAATTATTTGGTATATACAGGTTGTACTATTAGCAATCACCTTGTAGTTAGTTAGCCTGCCTGTCGTGGTAGTGTAGTATAGAAAGCAAGGTAGCTGGTGTAGAGTTGCACGTGGTGTCTTGAGGAAATCGGGTAGTGTTGTAACGCTCCTTTTTTTTTTAATCAATGGGTCTCTTTGAGTTACCCCTTTTATTCGTCCATCCTCGATAGTTATATTTACGGCCGAAGAAAAGAAAACGTGATATTAGTAATTAATGGAATGTTATGTATATATATTGAATGTTATAGACGTGTTAGTTATTATAATAGGTAGGAAATTAATTATGTGTATTTATTTTGAGAGAAATGTTGATCAGGGATGTGATAAAAACGAGGTTGTTTAACGTAATTCGTTAAACAGTTATTGCGTCAGCCTGTATCGAAGTAATTCAAGTATAGCCATAGTCTTTAAAATAATGTATTGTAAATTCCCAGATTAGCAATAATGTATAGTTAACTAACCTCCAATATCACTTACCTGACTCACCAATCTCCTATCTTATTTTTAAAACTCACTGCAAAAGTAATTAACAGTTTCAGAGAATTATTGATGAAAGTAATTAATGTTCCAATATTTCGCTAAGCTGAAGTATACTCATTCTTTCTTCTGTTCTCATCCTCACAGGTTCGTTCAATATTAAGTCCGTAATATTTATAGTAATCAAGTGGTTATTAAGGCTATAATATTAGTCAATAACTGTAGAGTAAATGTTAAATAAGTGTTTGTTGTGTGTTGAATAGTAATTTATCTTAAGATGATAACGATAAAGTGAGATTGATTAGATTCTTTCTTTTGTTCTCACCCTCACAGGTGGCGATTTCATCACGAGTCACGAGTCAGTCAATGATATTTCTGAAACGTTAGTTATTAGGTGTATTTGCGTTATTTCGTGACACGATTCAAGGTACATTGCTTGCCGTGCATTATTGTCTGTATTTCTGCGTGTATTTCGATAAGTCATAATATGGTTCAGGGTACATTGCCTGCCATGCGTTATTATATTTCCATATGTGTTCAGTTCATCGAGTAAGTTGAGTTGATCAAGTTCTGCTGTTAATTATATTCCATTTATTAATATATATGTAATTTCTCTCATTCGTAACTCAATTATTATCTCATGTTCAAGTATTCTTGTAATTTTAAGTGTAGTTCTAAGTTAATCTTAAGTATAGAAATAAGTATTCTAAGGCTAATATCAGAGCAAGTTCCACTCTAGTTATAATGGTAGTCCTAATCAATATTGATCTCCATTATATATATATTCCTTAAAAGGAAAATTCGTCATTATTTTCTAGTGATCTCTGTGATTATATTTAATTCATATCTTTATACATATATATTCCTTAAGAGGAAAATTCGTCATTATTTTTTAGTGAATTCTGTGATTATATTTAATCTATATCTTGTGAGTAATAATAAATCCCAGGTAAACTTTATAGTTATCTTGTCGTTTGTTTGCCCCATTCCTATAGCATTCTTATTCTCCTACCGCCTGGCCAGAGCGAGGAAAGCTTAAAAGATACCAACAACATTATATTTTGTTTTGTGTTAACACTCGTAAAATATTCTTTCACCTATTTTTCGAGTCGTTACACCAGCAGTGTAGGTGACAGAGAGGATACTCATCTTGGTAATAATATACAATGATATACGAGTACTACCAGCAGTGTAGGTGACAGACAGGATACTCACCTTGGTAATAATATACAATGATATACGAGTACTACCAGCAGTGTAGGTGACAGAGAGGATACTCATCTTGGTAATAATATACAATGATATACGAGTACTACCAGCAGTGTAGGTGACAGACAGGATACTCACCTTGGTAATAATATACAATGATATACGAGTACTACCAGCAGTGTAGGTGACAGACAGGATACTCACCTTGGTAATAATATACAATGATATACGAGTACTACCAGCAGTGTAGGTGACAGACAGGATACTCATCTTGGTAATAATATACAATGATATACGAGTACTACCAGCAGTGTAGGTGACAGACAGGATACTCATCTTGGTGAAGCTGTAGCAGAGCAGGAGTCTAGGAGAGTGTGTCACCCAATCAGAAGAGAACTTACCAATGATGTTTACACTCCAGTAGAACACAAGTTTTGGACTGACATTATTATTATTACTATTATAATCAGTGTGTGTGTTATCACACAATTAGTGTTCAGAAAATCATCATCATTGTATGTGTGTATTACCACATAATTATTGTTCTGATACTATTATTATTATATTATTTTTATTATTTTTCTGTATTACCACATAATTTTTTTCCTTTTGTATTATTATTATTATTGTAATTATTATTAATGTTATTATTATTAGTGTGTGTATTACCAAATAATTATTGTCCTGTGGTAGGCCTATTATTATTATTATTATTTTTATTATTTTCATTATTATTATTATGTATGTAATTCAACAAGTTATGTTATTCTGTCAAAATATTTGAAACAATACAATTGTATACAAAGGATATCTAAAGTCAATAATATTATAATTATATTTATTGAATACCAAGATAACTACAGGATATAAGTAATACAAATTAACTACTAAATATATGTATGCATGTATATATGTATGTGTATGAATGTATGTATATGTATGTATGTATGTATGTATGTATGTATGTATATGTATGTATATGTATGTGTGTATGTATGTGTGTATATATGTATATGTATGTATGTATATATGTATGTATATGTATGTGTGTATGTATATGTACAATTGCCAGCACTTATAACAGGTATAGTCAGTGTTGTCATTCCTCTTCACTTGTATCAGTTATAAGTGCTGCTAACTGTACATATAGGAATCAAACACCTTCTACTTTAATAAAATATTCCTTTAAATGGTCCAGAATCCCAGCTAACATAATTAATGAAGGGTATAGTACAGTGTTGGTAACTCTGGAACAACCAATTCCTACACACTATTCCAGGCAACAGGCCACCATTATTATTGTTAATCTGGTGCTGTTTCCTGACATACTTTGGAGGAATTAAAACACTTCAATGTACTACAAGTATATTACCCTCTTAATGATTCCTACAAACTATTCCATGCAACAAGACATTATTATTATTATCATTATTATTATTATTATTATTATTATTATTATTATTATTATTATTATTATCATTATTATTATTGTATATAAAGGAATTATACAGATGACAAATGTATAATATTTGTATCCTCTGTATTAAGGAAGTACAATATAGTATATAGTAATTAATTATATAGTAAGTAATTATATGGTAAGTAATTATATAGTAATTATATGGTAATTTATAAAGTTACTAATAGAGGACCTGTTTCTCTCTTACACATACACACACACACACACACACTCTCTCTCTCTCTCTCTCTCTTAAACACACACTTCCTCTCTCTTACACACACACACTCTCTCTCTCTCTTACACACACACTCTCTCTCTCTCTCTTACACACACACATTCTCTTTCTCTTTTACACACTCTCTCTCTCTCTCTCTCTCTCTCTCTCTCTCTCTCTCTCTCTCTCTCTTGGAGTATTCAGTAGCCTTCCAATTTACTCTAAAAAATTTCTCCCCATAACAACCATTAATATTATAAAACAAAAAACATTAATCATTAGTATACATTATATGGTAATTATATAGTAAATTAATAACAAAGTATAAGATAATGCAATTAACAAAATCAAGTTAATGTTTATAATTTCTAAATGTGTGTGTGTGTGTGTGTGTGTATATATTCTTTGTGTGTATAGTGTATATATATTGCTTGTATGTGTGTGTGTTTATATATATTCCTTATGTGTGTACATATTTCTTATGTGTGTATATATAATACTTGTGTATGTATATTAACTCCTTGTGTGTGTAGTGTAGTTGTACATAATTAAATCATTTGAGTGTGTTGTGTGTGTGTGTAAATTTACTCTTCATGTGTGTAGTGTGTACTAGTTGTAGTGTGTGTACTAAGATGAGTAAGCAGATAACATAACACCACAGTCCACCACAGTGACTTGTGTGATGTCACTGAGTTGGACTGCTTCCTGCAACACTTTCCGTCCAGTCCCAAAAGACACATGGCCAATAATAGTACCATACTTTGGGCAGTTATCTTTGGTGCTGATGATAAACTCACCACTCTTGTCTGTATGACTTATAAACATTACTTTCCCCCCACCACAATAACCATCAGACGACAACCTTCTATTAACACCAGAATCATAGTTCCCACCAAACACACACCCACCCTTCTTCCCCTTGTTCCTAACTCTGGTTAAACGAGTATTGAAGAAGGAGGATCCTCGCTGGCCGGTGCAGAGATCAACAAACTGTCTGGCCTCTGTTGTGTTAGGATTCACCTCGATGTGGACTCTCTCCCTCCTCCCACCCCAAGCCAAGTCCAGGAAGGTGCCGGTATAATTAGGGTTCATTCTCTTTACCATCTCACTCACCTGTAAGACACAACCATTATTACTGACCCTATCAACCACACCTTTCATATACAGTACACACTTATACTCTCCTACTCACTCACCCTCTTACTCACCACTCATCACCATGACACACACTCTTATACTCACTACACACCCTTATACTCACTACACACACCCTTATACTCACTACACACACCCTTATACTCACTACACACACCCTTATACTCACTACACACCCTTATACTCACTATACACCCTTATACCCACTACACACCCTTATACTCACTACACACACCCTTATACTCACTACACACCCTTATACTCACTACACACACCCTTATACTCACTACACACACCCTTATACTCACTACACACCCTTATACTCACTATACACCCCTATACCCACTACACACCCTTATACTCACTACACACCCTTATACTCACTACACACCCTTATACCCACTACACACCCTTATACCCACTACACACCCTTATACTCACTACACACCCTTATACTCACTACACACACCCTTATACTCACTACACACCCTTATACTCACTATACACCCTTATACTCACTACACACCCTTATACTCACTACACACCCTTATACCCACTACACACCCTTATACTCACTACATATACCCTTATACTCACTACACACCCTTATACCCACTACACACCCTTATACCCACTACACACCCTTATAAACACTACACACCCTTATAAACACTACACACACCCTTATACTCACTACACACACCCTTATACTCACTACACACACCCTTATACTCACTACACACACCCTTATACTCACTACACACCCTTATACTCACTATACACCCTTATACCCACTACACACCCTTATACTCACTACACACACCCTTATACTCACTACACACCCTTATACTCACTACACACACCCTTATACTCACTACACACACCCTTATACTCACTACACACCCTTATACTCACTATACACCCCTATACCCACTACACACCCTTATACTCACTACACACCCTTATACTCACTACACACCCTTATACCCACTACACACCCTTATACCCACTACACACCCTTATACTCACTACACACCCTTATACTCACTACACACACCCTTATACTCACTACACACCCTTATACTCACTATACACCCTTATACTCACTACACACCCTTATACTCACTACACACACCCTTATACTCACTATACACACCCTTATACTCACTACACACCCTTATATTAATTACACACACCCTTATACTCACTACACACACCCTTATACTCACTACACACACCCTTATACTCACTACACACACCCTTATACCCACTACACACCCTTATACCCACTACACACCCTTATACCCACTACGGACACCCTTATACTCACTACACACCCTTATACCCACTACACACCCTTATACTCACTACATATACCCTTATACTCACTACACACCCTTATACCCACTACACACCCTTATACCCACTACACACCCTTATAAACACTACACACCCTTATAAACACTACACACACCCTTATACCCACTACACACCCTTATACCCACTACACACCCTTATAAACACTACACACACCCTTATACTCACTACACACACCCTTATACCCACTACACACCCTTATAATCACTACACACACGCTTATAATCACTACATACACCCTTATAATCACTACACACACCCTTATACTCACTACACACCCTTATACTCACTACACACACCCTTATACCCACTACACACACCCTTATACCCACTACACACCCTTATAATCACTACACACACCCTTATAATCACTACACACACCCTTATAATCACTACACACACCCTTATAATCACTACATACACCACTATAACACACAGACACCTACACACACACACTTATACTCATTACACACACCACCATAACTCACACACACACAACTACAAACAATTACACTCATAACTTTTTCAGAAATACCACATCACCACAACCACACCTCTGCCACTACATATCAAACACACACCACATCTCACCAATATCTCCCAACACACACACACACACAAACAAACACAGACACAAACACACACCACATCTCACCAATACCCCCCCACCCACACACACACACACAAACACAGACACAAACACACACCACATCTCACCAATACCCCCCCACCCACCCACACACACACACAAACACAGACACAAACACACACCACATCTCACCAATACACCCCCACCCACCCACACACACACACAAACACAGACACAAACACACACCACATCTCACCAATACACCCCCACCCACCCACACACACACACAAACACAGACACAAACACACACCACATCTCACCAATACCCCCCAACACACACACACACACAAACACAGACACAAACACACACCACATCTCACCAATACACCCCCACCCACCCACACACACACACAAACACAGACACAAACACACACCACATCTCACCAATACACCCCCACCCACCCACACACACACACAAACACAGACACAAACACACACCACATCTCACCAATACCCCCCCACCCACACACACACACACAAACACAGACACAAACACACACCACATCTCACCAATACCCCCCCACCCACCCACACACACACACAAACACAGACACAAACACACACCACATCTCACCAATACACCCCCACCCACACACACACACAAACACAGACACAAACACAAACACACACCACATCTCACCAATACCCCAACACTCAATGGTAGAAATTAGACTTGGTAAAATATTAACTATGAACTTACTGGCATGGTGAAGGCATCAAGGAGTAGATTTTGGTTCTGGAGGCAGTGGAATAAAAGTACGCCACCATCTTTGGTCACTTTGAAATAGATGTTGTCATTCTGGTTCTCCCTATTATCTGGCTTCACTTCCTCAAGTTCCTCACTCTGTAGAGAAAAGAAAGCAACTGTGTAGTGATAATACATGATGTTGGAAGGGACATTACTGTAGAGACAATACAATACAATAATGTGTTTAGACTGTGGATAAAGGATATACTGTATATTATCAGTGAACAATGTGACTGCCATAACAACACTATACTACTACTACTACTACCGGTGATGGTAGTGAGGTGGCACAGTACAGGTAGTGAGTTGGGACAATAGAACTGAGATTGTGAAGGTAGCAAGATGAGTAATAATAATAATAATAATAATAATAATAATAATAATAATAATAATAATAATATATATATATATATATATATATATATATATATATATATATATATATATATATATATATATATATATATATATATATATATATATATATATATATATATATATATATATATATATATATATATATATATATATATATATGACTATCAATATACACTTACTTTGTTGTCATCTAAAAGGATATTGACTTTGTCCATAAGAGGTAGAGTAACATCACTCAGTTGGTTAGTGTGTTGTGTAGCTCCAGCCTCACCATCAACCATCATCAAAGCCTTATTTGTCACATCACGGACCTGTTGATATATAAAATATTGTTGTTTTAACTTTATGTAAAGTGGAAGAATAAATAATGAGTGAAAGTAAAGTATAAAAACAAATGCTGGCTGGACCTGAAAGACCTTGTAGCCACAAAGGACAAGAAGACAGAGAAGTGGGACTACAAGTAAGAAGGAATTAAAAGGAAACGAAGGATTGTTGATGAAATGAGATAGAATTGTTGAGGTCCAAAGGGGCGCCAAAACCCTTAAAGTATTGATTACATCACTGTAGGCAATACCTACCTATAGGTTACTTTCACAGTGAATATTGAAATGGTCTCAGTATATATAGGCAATATACTGTATGGATGGCCTTAACAACACTAATATTTTAAAGACTTAATGTATGGATGGTTTATATAGAAGTACTGTATGTGTGTGGAATATGTATAACTTAACATCAGATATGTAAATCTATATCAGAGTATGAAGTAAAAACTGACTTCCATCATAACAACATAGTGCCGATTCCACAGTACTTTGTTTTTATTTGCAAGCACCCAAACAAAAGAAACTGAACTATTTAAATGACTCCCGAATGACTTATTAAATTAATTTGATTACTCCACTATCAAACTATGGTAATAATGGAACTACCTGACAGATTTTATAGATATGGATACTGAGTTTGTTGGATATAATTAAGACTAACAAGTGTAGTTGTTGGGGAGAATCATAACAAACCAAAGCCACTATAGAATTATCTCATTGGGAGTGTAAATGTTTAGGATGGTTTTAAATACCTTCTTGCTAGTGGTGACTGTAGTGACATCTGGGAAGAGTTCTTGGCATTTCTTCTTCCATTCCTGATCCTCGTCCCTACATTGGCAAGCTTGGTTGATAACTTGGAGAGCCTCCTCTCTATTGGTGATGCCCTGGATCCTCCCCTGTGTAACCTTCGTCTGTTCCATTATTTCTTTTCCATTTACTTCAAGCATTTTTACCCTACAATTTTCCTGGTCAATGTATTCTAGGGCACACTCGTTCTGTGCCAGTATATTATTAAGTTTATCTTTTATTTTAATGTGATCTACTTGCCATTCTGCCAGGTGTTTCCTGTACTGTTTAAGATGGGACTGTATATTTTCACTTTCCTCTAATATACAGTCCATCTTATTATTTTCTTCCAGTACAAGATTCTTTAGTGAAGGCATGATGGTGGTACCAGGCCCTATTGTGTTTTGGGAGGGTTTAGATAAATTTAATGACTTAAAATACTTTAATAAAGACTCAAAGGCATAACTGACAGGAAATTGACTAATAATCTTTGATTTAAATACACTACGACAACTTGGACAAGTAAGGTCTCCTGTTGTCATCATCATTTTTATACATTCAGTACAAAAGGTGTGACCACAGGGGAGTGTGCGAGGCCGGCGGTCTGTGTCATCAAACAGAATGAAACAAACACCACACTCTGCTGGGTTGTTCTGTGGTGGAAACATGTAATTGGTTAGAAACAGTTTTATATACACCTCATTAAATAGAATATAGTAAGATGTGTAAAATGAAGTGAAGATATGTATAGGTTAGTGAAAATGTGTGGTGTGCTGTGGAGATGTGTGATCTGCAGTGAAAATGTAGCCTACATAGTGTAGTGAAGATGTGTATAATGTAGTGAAGATACAGTCGTGGTCAAATATAATCATCCATATAGGGGTAACTCACGTAAGATTTTAACAGCTTCCCTCTGTTCCTTAGATAATAAACTTTCATATAATTAGTTTAACTACTATCTTTTAATTTACTACAAACAGATACGCACTACTTAAATCAATAACATCATAGATTATGTGAACGTGAAAACATTAGACAGTAAATTGTTTGAGCAAGGCCGTGTTTGAGATACCCATATGTGGATGATTATTATTGACCACGACTGTATGTATAGGGTAGTGAAGTCAACAAACTTACTTAAAAGTTAAAATTACACATTACCTTAAAGATTAATAATGCAAAACAATACTTCACTTTCTACTGAATTTCCAGCTTTGTATTCCTTGTGGATAATATATTATAATACATATATTATATAATATAAATTTACCTGTGGAAAACTTCCATCGTTGCCTTCAGCCCCTTGAGCTGTAGGTTCCTGTTTGATACCTGTGTCCTTGGTGTCCATACCTGAGGGAGGAAAGGGGTTACATTCTTGGCAGTTCACATGTTACAGAAATGGAAAAGAGTGTATGGTGTATATGAAGAGAATTTAAAGTCAGGCTCACTGACAACACACATACAACACAGTTATTTCTCCCTCCCTTCCCACTATATTTCCCCCCAAACAGAAACTGCCTTGGCATGGTGGGGGGGCTACGGCCCCTGCTCTGCCCCGATTTCAGGGAGAGAGGGTTTCCCATGCTAGGAAGGTCACCATTGAGAGACCAAACTAAATGGTTTCCATGCATTAGGCTGCCAGTACGGGCCAAGAGTGCTGCCCTCTAGGGGCCGTCCTATGTTGGATGGTTGGGTGTCTGGGCTGGGAGATATTGGGGAAGGGGGTCTCAGCACCGTCGTGGCCAAACTTTCGAGCCATTGGGGCTGCTTTTAAAAACATATGGCAAGGGCGTTTTAATCAGAGCCAAAGATCTTACACAGACCATGATGCTCCTCAATCTCCCCTGTCCTTCTGATAGCATGTTTGAATCTATTAAACCACATCAAACATTTTTTTATAGCAAGGGGCGTATATATAATGAAGACCTGAATGAATTTTCAGAAGAGGACATTCTGGCTATGTGCTCAGACAATGTCCAACGAATAACAAAGATGAAAGGTAGTAAAAATATGATCATCCTCACTTTCTATGGCTTCCATATCCCAGATGGCATTAACATTTTGAGGTGAAGCCTTTTGTTGAATGTCCCTTACAGTGTTTCTGTTTTTATAAATTTGGTCATGGGAGGAGGAACTGCAACAACCATTCCCGGTGTGGTAATTGTTCTGCTCTTGAACCACATCCTACTTCTGAGTGTCGGTCAGAGAGTTACTGCTGTAACCGATTTTGATGAGGTTCCTTTTGTTATTTTACTCACGTTGTAGGAGTTGTACGTTTGTAGATTGTAGAATGTCTTCAGAGTTGTAAGGTTCTGATAACTGAGATACAGTGATATACTTAGTAGTCAATAGTAGATGAACATATACACAATTTGGGCTTTTGTGTTTATTATCAAGTTATAATCTGTTAGATTAGTGCCAATTATTGGAGGTGTGTCTGGAGGCCTCCTGGAGGAATGTGTGACCTTTGCGAGTGGTAGTAAGAATCTGTCGGTTGTCTGGGTACCGCCCGCTTGTGTTGTGGCATCGTTACGGGATGCCCATGATTTATTGGCTATACAATTATGACCTAAATTTAACTACAGATACAGGATTAGTATGCTTATTATTATCCTACACATTAGTTTATTCATCAATCATATAACCAGTAGCCTTTATTTATACGTGTTAAATACATGTATTTATTAATTATTTTTAATAGTAGTAACCAAGTTGGCACTATACATGTATAAGTACATGTGTACGTAGATGTGTATGTGTGTCAGTGTACATGTGTCTGTTACACTGCTTTTACTGCAGGGATGATCACCCCTTGCGTTCTCACCAATACTTCCTTGAGCAGGATATCCTCCACTTGGCTAATACTCAATTTATCTGTATTGGTAGTGCCAGACGGCAACTCAACTTCAGGTGACAGAAGGATGGTGGTGTGAAGACATATGCCTGCTCCCTTCACCATATATCCGTTGCAGCACCCTCTCAACTCTGAAGACGTAGCTGCTTCTTGCTCTAGTGAGAACTTTTCTAAGGTTTTACTACATAATAGCTTCTCTGTCTTGGAAACTTTATCAGACACTCATTCTGGTGACCTTTCAACTGATGACAATTCTCAGACTTTTGCTAAAGGTGTCCATGTGGCAGAGGTTCACGCTGCCACACGCTCTCTAAAAAGGAAACTTAAGTCACCTAAACTGCCACAAAGACGTCTTCGTGGTTCCTCTGAGGCACTTGACTCCATAGATGTTCTTCCTTGTAAGGCAACCATCTCTGAGGACTTAGCCATAGTTTGCTCTTAATTTCACCAGAAGCTCTGATGATTCTCTTGATTCAACAGAAGTTCCTCCTCCCAAGCTTCCTTTGGGATCATCAGAGAGGCATGAAGTTAATGTGGATACCACAGATGTTGTGACTTCAAAAGATTCAGTTTCTCTTCCGTTTGAACAGCGGAGTGATTCTACCACCTGTATTATGGATGTTAATGTATCTGCCTGTGTCAGTGATACCACTGCTGTACAGGACAATACCAATGTAATTGTTTCAAATAATATCCCTGCTTATATACCTTCACTTTCTTCTAACATATCAGATGTTTCAGGGACTCGTCTACGGGTCCCAATTACTGCCCCAAGTACTACTCCTCGGGTTCACTTTTCGCCTAGTGGCCCAGGATTAGACAAAACTTATTGTTTGAGTAAACCCTTAGGTCAAGGTGGTAGTGGGAATTACCTCCGTGAGGCTTCCCCCAAATCAGTACCAAAGTAACATTGTTCAAGGTCCTTCAGTGGAATTACCGTGGCTTGCGTGCTTCTTGGGAAGAACTGTGCGTTCTTTTCTCTAGCTTCTCACCTGCATGTGTTTCTCTCCAAGAGACAATGCCTGGGGATTACATTCCTGTGAGTCCTCCAGTAAACTCTGCATTTTATTCCAATTCCTTTCAAGGGCAGGGTCACCATGGTGGCTCTGCCATCCTAGTTCACAGAGATGTTCCATGCATGAGCCTGGAGTTTGACACTCCGCTCCAGGCTGTTTCAGTTAAGATTTTTATGGACTGCCTCTACACTGTGTGCAGTTTATACCTTCCTCCCAGTGATACAGTTGAGAGAGGTGATCTCAACCTTCTTGTACGGGACCTTCCCTCTCCCTTTATTTTATTGGGTGATTTTAATGGTCGTCATCCTCTGTGGGGTAACAGTTCGGTCAACCCGAAGGGGTGTTTTATTGGCTTCTTTTATTGAGGATGAGGGATTAGGAGTATTAAATACGGAATCGGAATCTACGAGTACGCCCAGGTCCTTCTCAGAATCCACTTTGGTCAGGGTGACTATTTCCGGTCCTTTGTTCATCATGTAGGCAGGTTGTTCCCAATTCCATTAATTTGCATTTGTCGGGGTGGAAAGAGATGAGCCATGTGTTCGACCATTGTTGTATCTGAGTCAGGTTGACTTGAAGTCTCTTCTGGTCGTCAGTGTTGGAGATATTTCTGTATATTTTAGTATCATCGGCAAACATGTAGGTCTCAGATGAGGCACAATCTGGCTGGTCATTTATGTATAGTCAGCGAAAAAAGTTTTGTTACCATCCTTTTAACTGTGTGATGTAATGATGGTAGGCCTGACTGGTGAGTCACGGGTGATGGGAGTGTCATATATACCTCCGTCACCCTTTCCTTCCCTCAGTGTGTCATGGGCATGGCAGTAGGAATGACGTCCTTTCAGCCAGTCCTATTATTTCTGGGTATTTCACAGTTATTCTTGTTCTAAAATACTCAAATGCATTTCCTTGTGTTTAATAATGAGTAGTAAGAGTTCTTGAACTCTCTATATTTAATTTAAAATCAGCTAAACTTTTGATATAATAAGGGAATGCCTTGTGCTAAGTTGTCATTGCCTCGGCCCGTGAGGCACAGATGCTCAGACGGAGGAGTACCAACCCCACCGCGCTTTCCGATGTTAGACTTAACGTAGGGGTGGTAACAAATCTTTTATTTGCCAACTGTACAGTCGGCGGCAAAAGTCCTGTCGCTTCACTTGCTTCACCGAGGCACGCGATGTTCATAGACTCGAGATTAGTAGGTGTAGAAAACGTGCGTATACTCGAGTCCATGAACACTGCATGTCTCAGTGAAGCATTTGAGGCGACAGGACTTCTGCCGCCGACTGTACATGACAAATAGCAGTGGCCCAATACTGACCCCTGTGGGATACCACTCATTACTTATTGCTCAATTATGCAAGAGGAACTTCAGAAAATCAAAAGTAACACAGAAAAGGGATACTGAGTAGCATACAGTGGGACCCCTTAGATAACGATGCTACTAATCCACTAAAATAGTCACTAACCTAGAAACCGCTATCTGAAGGGCAATCTTCTTACCTTACCTTCTTTACAACACTGGCTAGCACAGTGGTAAAGTCTGTGGCTGCAATTCCGTGGCCCAGCGTTCAATCCTTGCTCGGGACACTGTTAAAAATACCACTGATGCCAGAGGTTACCACCCCTGTGAGCAGGGGGTGGGGGGTTTGAGTCAGCTGTCTGAGGTCTTCCTGCTTAGTCAGCCAGAGCCGAAGCTGACTCGGGTCTCAGGTGGGTGGAGTGGTCGCTGAGCCATGCATCACAGTGATCATCCTTGTGATGTGTGCTATAATTGTGTTTCATACACACAGTGTGTGCTACACTCTGTCCCAGTGACTGCCACTCGCTGGCACCTTTAATAACCTTTAATAAATAAAATGTTATAGTTTTGCCTTCTTCAACCATACCTCTTAATTTTCCCCCATTTTCACCTATAAACATTAATATTCTGTTACATTTTTTTAATAATAAAACATATCATACTTAATTAACATGCAAAAGTATAAACAAACTTGCCTTTATAGTTTTGAAATATATTTATTGATAAAAGCAATGTTGGTCATTATTGCACCATCATATGGAGTGACTCTGGTGGTCATCACGGCCCTGCTGTTGGTTCAGCCCACCCTCCATCTCTCGTATCTCGCCTTCCTCTCATCGTAACACACGCTGACGAAATTAATTCTCGATTCGAAGGGCCTCTGTTTCGTCATGTTCCCAGCCATCATACAGTACTCCTCAAGTTGAACAGGAGGCATGTCAACATCGTCCTCTTCGTTGGACGAGGCATTAAGTATGGCTCGTCTTTGTGCCTCAAACCTTTCCTGCTGCTGACTGAAAAGTCGTGTGATCAGTGTCTGGCTTCTTGCATTAATTTTTTCATTCAAGTTTTGAGAGAAGATTTTTGTCAGATCTCGAAAATAAACTAGGGCTTACACCCGTAGTTTAAAAAAAAAAAATAACCATCTGCTGGCTCTGTTGCCAACCTTGGGGAATTTTTCCCAGATTTAGGGAATTCATGGCCCAAATGCGAAATGGGGAGAATGTCTCTCAATATGGGGAATTTGGGGCAATCCGCTGTCAGTCTTGTTGACTTTGTGGTCAACTTTGCTACTCTTCCTATGTGTCAGACAGGCGGCAAGAGACAGCAGCCTCAAGTGACATAGATCATACAGTTTTCCTTTCATGCTGTATCTGTTTTGTAACAGGAGGCTGTGGCAGAGTGGATAAAGAGACGGACTGCGGCTGTGAAGGACCCTAGCTGGTTCGAATCCACGAGAAAACGTCTGGGATTTTCAGAGAACTGGGTCCAGCTCTGTCGGCAATTATCCTGGCTATGCCAATACGTCAAGAAAATACCCCCTACATCGTTGTCAACTCACAACATATTCCAAGATGCTGTGAGTGATGGTGTAGCTGCTCTCCCCTGATAGTGACGTGTATAAATAAGGTGCCATCATCTAGTGGGGCAGAAGAGAGGCTACAGTAACAACATCACCACGAAGCTCCACTGTCTCATCTGGTGCGGCACCCAATAAGCTCGGGGCCTCTCAATAGTCAGGGGCTACTTAAAGCCTTACAGCCTCGAGGTTGAGGTATAGAAAAAAAATGTAAAACTGCTGTTGAAAATGTTCAGTACAAAGATCCATCCAACTTTGTTCCTCTTCACAGAATTTATTTGGGTACCAAAGTTGCTGCAAAAGTTGAAAATAAAACCCATGGATTATCCTGAGCTAAATGCTTTTCAGAAACGTTGTTTAGGTTTCTTTATTGAGGGTGTAGGTACAGTTGCCAAAAAAGGTATTGTGACAATATGTGTATGAGATTTCCATATTTAAAAACATCAGCTTCATTCATCCCAGAGTAGTCATGAAAAAAAATGTACAGTAGTTTTCATTACACCACTATAGCCTATAGCTAGTTTAGTTCCTGGGATAATAGTTCAGAAAATGACTCTAGCTATGTATCAGCATTATGAAAGTGATTCTGATTAATCAGTTGTGATGGTACCTGCACTCTGTTTATTTTTCATAATGTTCATCCTTCTCTAATAACCATTTTGATCTATTTTTTTCCTTGCCACGGCCCACGAGTCCATAGGAGTGAATACAATTATTAAGTATAGCATTAAATATTTGATTTCAATTAAATAACTGTGTAGTGATGCATTGTATGTAACCTAATATATACTTTACAATGTAATTTTACATTTATTTTAATACTTTCTATGAAATATAATGCAATATATAAAATGGGGAATTCTGGGGAATTTTTCGTGAGGATTCAGAGAATTCAAGAGTCCTCAGGTTGGCAACACTGTATGCTGGTGGAGCAGGGCATAGAATATAATAACAAACCAGTAACTAACCACACATGTCAGTCTTAGGGCACTTGTCAGTCTTAGGGCCTATTCCACAATGACATTGGTTTGTTGTGATCATTCCCAACCAACCACACTTGTCAGTCTTAATTATATCCAATAAACTCAGTCTCCAGGTAGTACCTTATTACCAAAGTTTGATAGTAGAGTCATTCAATAATTCACTCAGGAGTCATTTACACAGTTGTTTCTTTTGTTAGGGAGCTTACAAACCAAAACAAACCACTGGGGAACCAGCATCACATCCATACAGATTGTTTTGGTAGGAATAGTTGCCAAGACATATTTCATAAACAAAACAATTTACAATATAACTAAGGTTAAAATTACTCACCAATTAATTGATTGAAGATGATCAACGATTATCCTAGTCCTGGAAGACCTTGTAGACTACGATGAAACACACTGACTGTAGGTATGGAGGTAACATAACCATTATTTTAAGGGGAGAGTATAGGCCTACTTTTGATAGACTGGAGTGTCGTGATTTCTCCAAAGTATGCCAGGAAACAGAACCAGATTAGCAAAACTACTGGTGGACTGTTGCTTGGAATCGTTTGGAGAAATCAGTTGCTCCATATGTACCAACACTGTACTACTCTCTCTCTCTCTCTCTCTCTAACTAAGTAACCACATTTTTCTTTAATAATAAATATTATTTACATTAAGACCTCTGCAGCAGTGTAAGTACTGGTAGAAAATTGTAAGTAGGCTACAGGTAAAAAATTGCAAGTTTGATTACATATTATAAATAATCCTTTAACTAAATTTGGTACGTCTTCCATAATAATATGTACAAAAATTATCCCAGCAGCCTATACCTCCTTAAATAATACTACAACATCTTATTACATCATTATTTTTGTTTATTTGGCACTGATTGCAAGTTACAAGCACTAATTATTAAATAAGCCAATTTCAATTATCTGTCGGCCATATTGTTGTTGTCATGTGACCAAGCGGGACCAAGACTGCTCCCGAGCTGGGTTGCTTTGGATTCGAAGACGGCTTGCTTTTAACGGTTACCGCTTGGTATCCAAGCGTCCAACAAACACAGTACAGAGCAAGCTCTCTTGGTGAAAAGCAAGCGAGATTCATGTCGCTTGGACAGCAAAAATACGACCTTAGCAATCACCGAGTCTTTTGGTAGAACATTCATTGCAGTATTTCCTGAATAATAACTTTTCTTTCTACATAGCCTGTGTAAGAATTTATGTGACCAACTGTACTGCCACAATCAAATAACCACCGACACATTCCTTCCATCATGCAAATAGAGTAAATCAGTATCATATCAAAATATAATCATACAACCCCTTATGTCAACTCAACCCCCTCAATTATTATTATGAGGTGCTGCAATATCATACACGTGTTGTTCTTTATTACCAAAATATTTACTACGATGAAAGGAAAGTGTCGGTGGATATTTGGTTGTGGCTGTACATTACAACGTCTTTTACTTGTCATGATTAATTTAATACACCATCATTAGGTTATATAAAACACTCCTGAATACTTACTATGGGTCGTCACTGTACATCCACAATCAAATATCCACCGACACTTTCCATCCATCGTAGTAAATATCTTGGTAATAAAGAGCAACTTGTGTATGATTTTGCATAATAATAATTGAGGGGGTTGAATTGACGTAAGGTGTTGTAAGATTATATTTTGATATGACACTGATTGTAGTAAATAATAATAATAATAATAATAATAATAATAATAATTGAGGGGGTTGAGTTGACGTAAGGTGTTGTAAGATTATAGGTTATGATACTGATTTATTCGCACAGTGCAAGGAACGTGTCGGTGGTTATTTGATTGTGGCTGTACATTACATTATATCATGTTCTATACCTACTGAAGCTATAGTGTAACTAATTAAATCACTACTGAATACTTACTATGAGTCGTCACTGTACACCAACCACACACAATGAAGGGATGGAATCTACTAACTTAACTCACACGTTCACACACCAAGTCTATAAGTAGCCTACCGGTTGTCATGTGAACATATACAATACATTACAGTAACCAAACAAACCTTATTCACCACCAATATAAAGTATCACTACCAAGTAACTCTATGTCGGGGTTACAGTACATATTATTTAGTTTAAATTATTGGTATAATATAATCCATATAGACTTTTCTAAGTCCTTAATAAGGGATGTATTTAATGACATATAATATTGGTGGTATGTTAGTGTACCTTAATTCTCTCTCTCTCTCTCTCTCTCTCTCTCTCTCTCTCTCTCTCTCTCTCTCTCTCTGCCAATCAATGAGTGCCTCACAACGCACACACACACACACTCTTAATCAATGTGTGCCTTACAACACACACACACACACATACATACATTCTCTCTCTCTCTCTCTCTCTCTCTCTCTCTCTCTCTCTCTCTCTCTCACCTTGGACCATCGATCACACCGTCAGGGACACGTTCATAAATACCAGTGTAGATTTTTGTACGACTGACCCACTGACTGACTGACTGACTGACTGAATAATTGACAGACTGACTTACCCACTGACTGACTGATTGACTGAATAACTAATTGACAGACTGACTGGCTGACTGAATAATTGACAGACTGACTTACCCACTGACTGACTGGCTGACTGAATAACTAATTGACAGACTGACTTACCCACTGACTGACTGGCTGACTGGCTGACTGACTGACTGAATAACTAATTGACAGACTGACTGGCTGACTGATTGATTGTCTGACTGACTGACTGAAAGACTAATTGCCTGACTGACTGACTGACTAAATAACTACCATAATTGACTGACTGACTGACTAACTAATTGAATAACTAATTGACTGACTGATTGCTTGACTGTCCAATTGATTGATTGACTGATTGAATAACTAATTGACTGATTGAATGACTGACTGACTGAATAACTAATTGACTGACTAATTGTCCGACTGACTAACTAACTGACTGACTAACTGACCAATTGCCTAAATGACTAACTACCTGACTGACAATTTGCCTGACTGACTATCTGACTGTCTGATTGACTGACTGACTATCTGATTGACTGATTAATGGCTTGACTGATTAACTGACTGACTGACTGACTGACTTATTGCCTGACTGACGAACTGGCTGACTAACTAACTGACTGAATTATGATAAGTATAATGCTTCAGGATATGATATAATGATTTTGGTCTGGCAATACTGTACTATACATAGAATTGTTACCACACATTTGGTCTGGCAACACTGAATACAGAATTATTATTATTATCATTATAATAATAATAATAATAATAATAATAATTATTATTATTATTATTATTATTATCATTATTATTATTATTATTATTATTATTATTATCATTATTATTATTATTATTATTATTATTATTATTATTATTATTACTATTATTATTATTATTATTATTATTATTATTATTATTATTATTATTATTATTATTATTATTATTATTATTATTATTATTATTAGTTTGGGAAGGAAACCCTCTTTAATGCAAGTTTGACTGTTAACAGCCAATCAGGGCGCAGTGCGTGGACCATAAATATTATTAATACATACTTGTAACTATTATTATTATCATTATATACATGTCATTATCATAAATTATTATTATTATTGTTATTGTCATGCATATTGTTGTTGTTACTATTGTTATTATCATTATTTTGACACAGGATCAAGTGCGACTGCTAACAGCCAATCAGAACGCAGGGACCATAAATACTATTAAAACATAATTGTAACCATTATTATTATTATTATATACATGTCATTATCATAGATTATTATTATTATTGCTATTATCATACATATTGTCATTATTACTATTTGTTATTACCATTATTTTGACACAGGATCAAGTGTGACTGCTAACAGCCAATCAGGGCGCAGTACGCATAGCTGTACCTCCATACAGGGACTATAAATATACCTGTCTCTCTGTAAGACACTCATTCCTTTGAGAATGGCTTTGAGAGAAAGCCGAAACGTCAGACCAATAAACTCACTTGGTAATTTGCTTTTCCATCTCCCCAGCAATACTAAGAAAACAATTCGCGATTTAGAAAAGATTTGCTACAAAATAAACAGCACAGAGCTCGCAGTTATCTTCAACAAAACTATTATTATTATTATTATTATTATTATTATTATTATTATTTCTCTCTCTCTCTCTCTCTCTCTCTCTCTCTCTCTCTCTCTCTCTCTCTCTCTCTCTCTCTCTCTCTCTCTCTCTCTCTCTCTCTCTCTCTCTCTCTCTCTCTCTCTCTCTCTCTTAAACAAGGAGTGCCTCACAACACACACACACACACACACCTCTACATTACAAACACACACACACACCTCTACATTACAAAACACACACACACACACACCAATACATTACAAAAAACACACAAAAAAACTATACATTACAACACACACACACAAACACACATACACATACACCTCTACATTACAAACACACACACACACCTCTACATTACAACACACACACACACACACACACACCAATACATTACAAAAAAAAAAAAAAAAAATACCTCTACATTACAACACACATACACAAACACACATACACATACACCTCTACATTACAAAACACACACACACCTCTACATTACAAAACACACACACACACCTCTACATTACAAAACACACACACACACACACCAATACATTACAAAAAACACACAAAAAAACTCTACATTACAACACACACACACAAACACACATACACATACACCTCTACATTACAAACACACACACACACCTCTACATTACAAAACACACACACACACACACACACAGATCATTATTAGTACACATAGTTTTCTACACAGTTGACTTAAGGGAAGAATAGGTCTTTACTTCTGATATATTGTAGCATCTTGATTCCTTCAATGTATGTCACGAAACAGGACCAGATGAACAAATATAATGCTGTTCTGTTGCTTGGAATAGTTTGAAGGAATCATTTGCTCCGAATAAACCACAGACACTGTACAGTCTAGGACAAAAGTCGTGTGTCAACTTGGTGTCGATTCCACAGTGGTTTGTAAGCACACAAACGAAAGAATGTTAGCAATGTAAATAACTTATAGGTGTAAATGACTTTTGGTATAGCAATGGACAATCCACTCTCTCCAGTCCTGAGTAATCTGTACATGAAGTATGTGTATGTGTGTGTGTGTGTGTGTGTGTTAGGTGACGTGTGTTTTAATACTATTGTGTGTGTGTGTGTGTGTGTGTGTTACTTGACGTGTGTTTTAATACTATTGTGTGTGTGTGTGTGTGTTAGGTGACGTGTGTTTTAATACTATTGTGTGTGTGTGTGTGTGTGTGTGTTAGGTGACGTGTGTTTTAATACTATTGTGTGTGTGTGTGTGTGTGTGTTAGGTGACGTGTGTTTTAATACTATTGTGTGTGTGTGTGTGTGTGTGTGTTAGGTGACGTGTGTTTTAATACTATTGTGTGTGTGTGTGTGTGTGTGTTAGGTGACGTGTGTTTTAATACTATTGTGTGTGTGTGTGTGTGTGAGAGAGAGAGAGAGAGAGAAAGAGAGAGAGAGAGAGAGAGAGAGAGAGAGAGAGAGAGAGAGAGAGAGAGACTGTGTGTATTATGTCTGTGAGAGAGAGAGACTATTTTTATGTCTTTGTGTGAGAGAGAGAGATTTTGTGTGTACGGTATGTAAATAATGTGTACGTGTGTGTGTGTAATAATTATGTATGTATGTATATTGGTGTAAGTGTGTATTTAAATACATGCGTGTATGTATATGTTTGTATGTGTTTATATGTATATGTGTGTAATTATGTATAAATATATTATGTATATGTGTGTGTGTGTTGTGTGTGTTTCTACAGTATGTATGTGTATGTGTGTGTATGTGTATGTGTGTTTGTGTGTGTGTACGTTGCTAAGGGAAAGGTCGATAATACCCAAGTCACTCACACACACACACACACACACACACACACACACATATGTACATTTAATGCACACACACAGATGTACGTTTATTACACACACACATATATGTACGTTTATTACACACACAGATGTACGTTTATTACACAGACACACACATACACACACACACACACATGAACGTATATTATACGTTCATTACACACAGACATGTACGTTTATTACACACACACACACATACACACACGTGCATGTACTGTATGTGTGGAAGTGTGTGTGTGTGTGGAATAGTTAATACATACATAAACACACACAGACACACACACAGCATGCCACACAGGTATCTCAATGAGTGTATTTGTGTGTGGGTTTTCTCTATCTCCTTGTGCGTATGTGTGATCTCTCTCTCTCTCTCTCTCTCTCTCTCTCTCTCTCTCTCTCTCTCTCTGTGTGTGTGAGTGTTTTCTCTATCTCTGTGTTTATGTGTGTGTGTGTGTGTGTACTTTCTAACTCTTCGTGTCTGTGTGTGCTTTCTGCCTGTGTATGTGTGTGTGTGTGTGTGTACAGTATGTATGCGTGTATGTGTGTGTACTGTATGTATGTGTGTGTGTGTGTGTGTGTACAGTATGTATGCGTGTGTGTGTGTGTACTGTATATATGCGTGTGTGTGTGTGTACTGTATGTATGTGTGTGTGTGTGTGTGTGTACAGTATGTATGCGTGTGTGTGTGTGTACTGTATGTATGTGTGTGTGTGTGTGTGTACAGTATGTATGCGTGTGTGTGTGTGTACTGTATATATGCGTGTGTGTGTGTGTACTGTATGTATGTGTGTGTGTGTGTGTGTACAGTATGTATGCGTGTGTGTGTGTGTACTGTATATATGCGTGTGTGTGTGTGTGTACAGTATGTATGCGTGTGTGTGTGTGTACTGTATATATGCGTGTGTGTGTGTGTACTGTATGTATGCGTGTGTGTGTGTACTATATGTATGCGTGTGTGTGTGTACAGTATGTATGCGTGTGTGTACAGTATGTATGCGTGTGTGTGTGTGTACTATATGTATGCGTATGTGTGTGAGTATGTGTGTACGTTGCTAAGGGAAAGGTCGATAATACCCAAGTTTATGTGTAAGAGAGAGAGAATTGTTTTGCGTGTGAGAGAGAGCGAGAAAGTGTTATGATGTAACACATGCACACACACACACATGTACGTTTATTACACACACATACACATGTACATTTATTACACACACACACACATGTACGTTTATTACACACACATACACACACACAAACACATGTACTGTACGTTAATACACAAACGCATAATTTTGTATTGTTCACACATACATGTACGTTTATTATGCACACAAACATGTACCTTTATTACACACACACATATATGTACGTTTATTACACACACATATGTACATATTGCACACATAAATGTACGTTTATTACACACACATATACTGTATATATGTACGTTTATTATATACACACATGTACTGTACGTTTATTGCACACACACACACAGATAGATAGATAGATAGATAGATAGATAGATAGTTAGTTAGTTAGTTTATAGACCACACCATTGACTACATTTGAATATTACAAATATTTCTTGGATAATAATAACATAGATTACAAATAGCAATTAACAGGTTTTCTACTGTAGTCCACAAATATACAAATCGATGAGTTCTACTACAATCTACAAAAATACATTACAATGACTTATCTGTAGCAGTCCATAAAATAAACAAAAATACAAAATTAAAACAACAAATACAATGCCCAACTTACATAATTAACTGTAGAGAACATTAAGCCAGCATTCCTACTTGTATATCTCTAATACTCTATGTATTATTTTAAATACATACATCATAATTGGAAATATTACCAGTGAACAGGTGCTCCAATCTGACTATATTATACCACCGCCGAATATCCCCTGTGAGAGTACAAGCCTCTACTACATGTGTTTTGGTTTGTACCAGTCCACAGACACACAGTCATTCCTCCACTGGTAGACAACCAAGCACACACACAAATAAACACACACACACTAGGACACACACACATAAATAAACACACAAACACACACATACAAATAAACACACAAACACTAGGACACACACACAAGTAAACACACAAACACTAGGACACACACACACAAATAAACACATAAATAAACACACGAAAGACCAAAAATAACATGTGCTGAAACTGATTTATTACCTGCTTTGTGTTATAAATACACTGTACACTGAAGGTTGGATTAATCCCCTTATAAACAAGACAACGTGATGAACTTGAAGCCTCTATTGCACCATGAACCTTTTCCATTAATTATGTCCTGCTGGCTACATCATTTCTGAGTAGTTCTGTAATAAATTTTCCTGTGTGTGTGTTCGACTCTGTTGTAACTCTAATGGCTAATGATAGAGGATCATCTTGCATAGGGGATCTTTCAGACTACATCTTATGGAAAACTTATGTTGTTTAAACTTAATCAACTGTGGCAGCGACGGGTAGGCCAAGGCCTATATAGTAGGCCTTGGGGTAGGCTACCCACACTTGGTTTGATGTCGTCCTCCTTACTCCTAACACCTGCTTCAGTGACCAGTTATACAGTTTTATAATAGGCCTCAAGTCAGCTCACACCCAAGACTCACACCCATATATGAGGGATGACATCAACGCCGCATCAAATAGCCGTCGCTTTACAATAAATGGTATATAGTTGTTCTTTGCATGAAAGGACACATATTTTAAGACATGACACAATTTGTTCTTGGCATATACACTTACAGCCGTGGACGTCACTTGTGAAAGTTGACCCCAGATAAACATAACTAGTACATACAATGCTCTATCACCAGTTCTCTTACACGTATCAACTCTATGTCTCCTTAACCACCGTTAATAAAAAAGAAAAGAAAAGAGTTTTGCTGTTATTCACAAACATACCATAGTCTTGACAAAAGTTCTGTAGAATTTCAACATTCTTTACTTAATTACTTTAATTAATATTAACGATTAAAAAACATAAGGTAGAGGAACCCTGCCTGACATCCATTGTTGCCGTAACAACTGCCGATGCTACAATACTCTCAGTCACACGGTACATACCAAAATAGAATTACCACCTTAATCGGTACTCTAAATCTTTCCTGTACAGTATACGGCTGATCAGCTCTGGAAGCCTCTACCTTCATCCCTCTTTCTCCCGTACTACGAGGTCAGTCCGTAGGGAGGTATTGCCTGTATTAGTGATGAGTGCAATACTTTAAGGGTTTGGGCGCCCCTTCGACCCCAGCCACTAGCTTCTAGTTCTTCAAAATCCCTCTTTTCTTTCTATTTCCTTCCTGCTTGCTGTCTCACCTCTCTATCACCGTGTTCTGGTGCTATATGACCTCGCTGTTGCGGCGCCTAATTTCAATCAATCAATTCCCATACTATGACTTATGGACCTTCAAACGCAATGTGTCTAGGCATTTCGAACGAAAGTAGACACAATTTCTTACTCTTCTCACTCACTTTACTTTACAGAGGAGGACATTAAAGCAGGCTTCATACAGTTGGACACATTAATGGGTGGTACAGCCCAGGTGAAAGATACTTGTCCCATTTGAGTAACCAGTGTCTATTATTACCATCCTCAATACTGACTTCTGCCCCTGATCTCTCCTATTTGGCACAAAGAAACACACACACACACACACACACACACGCCATCCTCAATACTGACTTCTGCCCCTGATGTCTCCTAATTGGCACTAAGGAACACACACACACACACACACCATCCTCAATACTGACTTCTTCCCCTGATGTCTCCTATTTGGCACTAAGGAACACACACACACACACACACACACACACACACACACCATCCTCAATACTGACTTCCTGATGTCTCCTATTTGGCACTAAGGAACACACACACACACACCATCCTCAATACTGACTTCTTGATGTCTCCTATTTGGCACTAAGGAAGTTGATATTGGGAGAAATGGACCAGCTTTTACTTGGGCGGTACCACCCATTCATGTGTCCAACTGTACCTTTCGTCCTCACCATATAGAAAAAAAATGTTTATTATTAACATAATTATTATATTTATCATGAAATTAATTTTATATTATGCACCAGTATGGTTAAGATTATTTAAATTATGATGTTTGTTGGGATGAATTGAAGTAGAGGCATATTACAGACCATTTAAATGGATGTCGATATGAAAATTAGATATGATTTAAAAACATATTTGCTTACAATTCTTAGTTTCTTTAGGCTATTGTTGCAAGAGAGAGAATATCTCTTTGCTTACAGGGTGAACCTTCTTTTGATAAATTGGAGGACTAGTGGTTCCTGCTAACTATACCAAGAAACAATCACTTCATTGTTTGTTATGGGAGATCTGTCTTGTAATATATATAGTTTGTAAAATAGTATTATATTAGCCCTCCATAGTTTGTCTTGCTATAAAAATGTAACAGAACCAAGGAATTCCTGGTTGGCCTTGATACACTGTATGTTGCTTGGATACATTGATCCAAGGTATATACAGCGTAGTTATATGTACAGTCGGCAGTATAAGTTAGCTTCATTTCCATCTACATGTGTAAGAGCTATATTGAAGTTGCAACACAATTTGAATATAGAGATGGCAGATATACTTCACATGTGCTAAATTACACATGTTACTAAGATAGAAAGAGGTTCAGAATGCAAGTATCTGGTCATATTAGCATTATTAAGTACATGAGATGGACGGGAATTTCTGCTGTCGACTGTACCTTGCATTGATCACTATTGCCGTCGTCAACATTGTGTTATAATCTGCGTGACGTCACACATCATACCATGTCGGCTCTCTGGTTAAGAAATTGTCTGTGAAGCAGTAATTATATCAATAATAATTGTGGTACTATAATAATAACGCATAATTTATACTGTATTCTCTACCTCCCACTTTCCCACATTACCCCTATATCACACATCTTTACTTCATACTGCAGAAATAGTAGTAGTAGTAGTAGTAGTAGTAGTAGTAGTAATAGAAATAGGAGTAGTAGTAGTAGTAGCAGAAATAGTAGTAGTAGTAGTAGTAGTAGCAAGGCCTATGTCATTAAAACTTTCAAAGAACGAATGAGAAGGTTAAAAATATGAGAAACAAGAGATAAAAAATACTACAGAAGGCAAGGAAGGAAGGGGACGTGAGAGAGAGAGAAGACAGGTGAGAGGAGGTTGTGTGAGGTTGCCAGTTACTTGAAAAATATAGGTAGAAATTTATTTATTTTACGGCGAGAAGAGGTGATAAAGAGGGGGACTGCCAGCATGAGGGGTGAAAAGAATACAGGTAAAGCTGAAGACAGAAAATTAATTGTCTCAGCTCCGTTATTTGTTGCTTAATATCCAAAGGATAATAATTATAATCAGTATCTCTCTACGGGGATGAACAACAGACAGTGTCTTTATTTAATAGATCGATCAAATGCAATATAATGAAGCACATATTCTAAATGTTTTTAATTTCTTTTCAACTACTCACCCTTATCTGTCCTATACACGACCGATGCCCTATCCATATGGCGAGGAAAGTTCAAGAATGGTTTACTGCTCATGATTATTTGCAGGTGATAGATTTGTCTATTTAAGACTGCGATATGAACCCTATAGAAAATGTATGAGGTTCTATCGTTAACACGTGGGAGCCAGAACGACAGAGAACCACAGCAGATTTGTTACGTCACACCAGAACACAGTGGGAGATTTTTCGGGGAAAACCATATATATTATACAGTGAGGAGGCATGGTGCCTCAATGCCCGAGCGACTGCAGGCTGTCATTGAGAAGGAGGGTGGTTGAACACGATACTAGCAACAAATTGATGAGTAATAAAATGAAATATGTAATCTACAGTATTTCAAGCCTTAATATCTTCATAGAAGTGTATATAAATAGTGTATATACTGTATATCATCGTGGCTAAGGGTCTAAAGCAATACATATATCGGTGCTTATAATAATAATAAGAAAACAAAACAAACATTACACATGCTTAATGCAAACGTGAGGTCGAAGTATAAACTTCAGGTTATAATAAGTTAACAGTTATTATAATTGTGGTTATTATAATTACAGTGTGGTGCCTACAGACCCAGTTGGATTATGGGTTTGAATGTTTCGTGACGAGGACTTGTGGAGATGTAAACAATAACCAATAAATGTCTGATTTTAATTTTTCCCTGTTTTAATAAGTAATAACAATAGTTGTGACACAATATCCTCTAAATCTTGTGATTGGTTCACTATACTGGGCGTCTGAATGGCTGGCCTAGATGTTGACCTCAGATAAATAAATAAAGGTAATAAATATATTCGTCATATATAACGGATTGTATTTGCATACCAAATATCACTTTTATTTCTATTGTGGTCGTGTTTGCGCATTAACAGATTATGCAGCAACACACAGAATGATGGTAGTGGTGGTAAGATGGAGAGCAAGGAATGCTGGGATGGAGGGAGAGGAAACAGTGAATTGAATAAGGGAGGACGGGGTGAGGAAGAACAGATGGAGTAGTTATTAGGTAATTAACATCTTACACTATAACTATTATCCTTTGGTAACCAGTTACACAATAGACGTTTCTTAGAAAATGTCATAAATGATACAGGATAAAAATAAAGGATTTACTTGAAATGTAACTTAACACAGGGTAGGTGGTGCATCGCTTGATATATTAGTCATCAAAAACTGGTGTTGTGTTAATTATATTAGGTAAAATCTGGATTCATTTCAAATAATAAAGAATATCCCATGGAATGCAGCATCAGAGTTGGATTTAGATTACAGAAGAAAACATTTAGCTACTTGATCCAATAATTCTCTCCATCTCGATCACTGGTGAAGCTTTACCCCCCTCTCCCCAACCCAACCCCTCCTCTCCTACCACCTTCAAGTGAGTGGTTCACATCCATGATCACAAGTGGTTCGGGATTCAAATTTCTGGATGGCTCAACATTGGTAACGCTACCCCCCCTATATAACTCCGCCCACATTTCTCCCCTCCCCCCTCCACCTGTCATAGGATTCTCATGAGTCCCGCCTACCCGTATGTATTGTTGTCTGCCGGTGTAGCAGTAGGACACGGCCTGTCTCGGGAACATCTCACTGCGCATGCGTGGAGGTTTGAAGGTGCCAGGCGTACGAATCACGATGGCAAGAGAGCAGCGTTGCCAATTTAGCAAACATTTACACTTCTTTTAAGAAGATAACGACAGAATAAATGGAAAAGCTTTGTTTGAGCTACACAGTCAAGAAGAGACATAAAATATAAAGAAATATTGTATGATATGTGGATAATGAGTATAAACAAAGAAAAAATTTAGAATTAGGAGAAATTTCTAACCAACACAGAGAAGAAAGAGGATGACAGGGGGGGCCGTTGAAAAGAGTGACATAAGACCCATTAGGGCCTGCTGATGCTAATCTTATTACTGTATATAAGAATATAATATTTGATGTCATCATGAACCAAGTTTGCCCAATAATTCGGCTAGCTACTTAGTGTATTCGCTTGTTTGTTGCAAATGAACAGTGGCCTAAATAGTGAAGGTTGATCAATTAAAAATATTACAGTACATGTACTGGTTATTTGTACATAATTATAGTACAGGCACAATCATCTCATCCTTAAGAATTGAAATAATGGTAAATCTCTACCCCTAGTCAAAGATTAGGGAAAATTTAATTCTCTACCGTATTCTATATCCTGTCTCATTATAGGGTGACACTAGAGAGAACCTTTAGTTTCCTCACTTCTTCATCAAGTCATGCTTATTCAATAGAGGTGAAATAAGGTTCCCTACACTGAGGCCATATATTTTTGAACATATCCATATTTAGGAAATAAAGCCAGCAATTGCGTCACTGTTTGCATAAGGAAATCATGAACTGAAATGATTAATAGAGGTAAACTGTATATTCAACAAAGTTTGTATTGATATCTTGTATTAAGATATCGGT
Source organism: Petrolisthes manimaculis (assembly GCA_034508575.1). Classification (NCBI taxonomy): domain Eukaryota; kingdom Metazoa; phylum Arthropoda; class Malacostraca; order Decapoda; family Porcellanidae; genus Petrolisthes; species Petrolisthes manimaculis. The sequence goes on along the minus strand of JAWZYT010001431.1, from coordinate 492,285 downwards.
AACATATATTAAGTTATATACAGCTATGATGTGATGAAGGGAGACATATACGCATTAATGTGGTACGCAGATATCGGTAACATTATATTAAGTCATATACAGTGATGATGTGATGAAAGGAGACATATATATATATATATATATATATATATATATATATATATATATATATATATATATATATATATATATATATATATATATATATATATATATATATATATATATATATATATATATACGCATTAATGTGGTACACAGATATCGGTAACATTATAGTAAGTCATATACAGCGATGATGTGATGAAAGGAGACATATATATTTATTAAGAGCTTGATATGTTACAAGTACGAATGATAATTGAATGCTTATTGTAGTAAAACGTGATTCTCGTGATCCAGGTATGTGGTACACACTACACAGAGCGGTATAGGGTCTGGTCTGGTGGTACGGAGCAGCTCTCATCATGTCCTCCTCGTACACCCACTACTTATTTATGACATTTTTTCCTTAATCGGGATATTCCAAGCGCTGTTTTTGGTGCCAATCTCTTGCAAATCATATCGAGTTTGCTATTTCATGCATAAATATTGACATAGTAAACGAAATAAGAAATTGTAAAATAAATTACTGCTGGAGCATTTTTCCATACTAAAACACATAGGGAGAGACGTCTTATCATAACAAAAGTCGTGTGTTTTGTGTACTATGGCGTGGTATGACATGTTGGGCCCACATGCATAGGGCGAGACGTCTTATCATAACAAAGGTCGTGTGGTTTGTGTACTATGGCGCGGTATGACATGTTGGGCCCACACGCATGCGCAGTGAGCCTTTCCCGAGACAGACCGTCTCCTACTGCTACACCGGCTCACAACCGAGAGGTCCTGGGTTCGAATCCCGGTCGGGTGGAGACAATTTGGGATTGTTTCCTTAAATGTGTAACCACTGTTCACCTAACAGAGAATAGGTACGGGACGTAAGTCGAGGAGTTGTGACCTCGCTATCTCGGTGCCCCCCCTGGGGGTCCTTCACATTTGGTGAAAGGGAAGAATATGCCTCACGTATCCTGTGCGTGTCGTAAAAGGCGACTTAAAAGGTTGGGCGGTTGGGCTTGCGACCCTCCCCCGTAAAAAATAGGACTGCAACATAAACAATAAACAATGACTCGCCTCGGATTCGGACTGACCGAGGCAATTCATTGTGGCCACCCCTTCGGGGATTAAGGCGTCTGGCAATAGATAGATAGATAGGTTCCTGTAACAGTAAAGAACAAGGGCAAGGGTATGTAGCCTTTTCAACGGCACATATCTTATATGTTTTATCCTTTGCTCTTGTTCCATGTCTCCTTCTTTAATTAATTAATCTTATTTTTACTTTATTTTATTTTGTTTTATAGAAGTTATATAACGCTATATTTAATCTATAATATATTGCCAGCATCACTGATAACTGTAACTTCTGCTGGCAACACTGACAACAACCTCCCCTGGCTCTGGCAACACTGACAAAAACCTCCCCTGGCTCTGGCAACACTGACATTCTGACAACAACAACTGTAAGTACTCAACACCTCATGGTTCATATTAAAAGAACATTCGTGGTGCATACGATGGCATGGTACCGATACGATGACTCCACATACAAACCAGAGAGCCGTCGTACAGTACCACACCATCGTATACACCACGGATGTTCTTGAATACGGCCTATTTATTGTATTTTTCTTATGTTTCTCCATGGCCATGTGTCTTCTATAGATAAAATGGACATGTATTATATAATGAAAAATAATAATTTGGTAGACAAATAATAAATATAATTTGGTAAATATTGAATGAATTACCGGTAGTTATTGTGTACAGTTTTTCTACCTTCATTATTCACTTATTTAGACCATTCTAAGACTATTTTCTACCTTCATTATTCACTTATTTAGACCATTCTAAGACCATTTTCTACCTTCATTATTCACTTATTTAGACCATTCTAAGACTATTTTCTACCTTCATTATTCACTTATTTAGACCATTCTAAGACTATTTTCTACCTTTATTATTCACTTATGTAGACCATTCTATGACTATTTTCGGTAATAGTCAAGCGTTTGTCCATAATCTGCTTTCGACTCCAGGTTTTCAGATTGCAATGTTTTATAGTGTGTTTTGAACTAATTTAGGTAATTCTGCATAAAAGTTCCACATGTTTTTGTTGTTTTTAAGTTGTTCCTACATATTTTTACTTGTTCTATTCATTAGTGACCATAATATTGATTGGAAGCCACTTGGTTTATACATATTCCCTAACCCCTTCCATCTTGGGGGAGAGCACTGGGAATCCGGGGTTTGGGTTGTGGGAAAACACGTAAATTAGTTTATCTTGGGTTTTATAGTAGTTTGTTGGGAAAATATGTACATAAGTCCCACATGGCAAATATGTACTATTTATGTGTATTTCAGTATGGAATAATGTTATATGTTCGTGTGTAATGAATATAATTGGCGGTTGCACTTACTTTAGCCAAATGGCCTTACAAAATATTGCGAGTGTAAGTCCAGCGCGGTGATTCAGACCAAGTCCAGCGTAGCAGTATAAGTCTACGGTGTCTATATCCTAATGCACTACTCAGCACTAGCCTCATTGCATTATCTACATTCTCGTGACGAAGTAGTTCCGAAATAACTACACAGAATTACATATACTTGCAACTCAATCTGTGGTTACATGTCAACATTACATGCATTTTAACTACATTTATTATTCTTAATGTCTAGTTGTCTTATATCGATGTTATTTTCAATTTTCCACAATTTTGTATTTCATTTGTCACTTTTTTATATATTTATGTGTCGGGTAAGGGTATATTTACATTGTGATATCAGTCTACACTGTACCTTCCACCAAGATACACGTTGCTCCAGGAGTCCATCTACTATAGTGTCTTCCACATTATCTACATAGCCTAATTGTACATCCATGTCGCTATGTAATTGTTATTGTTAAGATTAGTGTTTATTAATCATGTTGGTTAAGAGTGTATTAACGTATTAATGTGCTAGGTTAGAACCGGAGGATGCTAGGTTAGGACCGGAGGATGTGAGGTTAGGACCGGAGGATGCTAGGTTAGGACCGGAGGATGCTAGGTTAGGACCGGAGGATGTGAGGTTAGGACCGGAGGATGCTAGGTTAGGACCGGAGGATGCTAGGTTAGGACCGGAGGATGTGAGGTTAGGACCGGAGGATATGAGGTTAGGACCGGAGGATGCTAGGTTAGGACCAGAGGATGCCAGGGTTAGGTCTAGGTAAGGTCAGGTTGGTTCGACTGTCTTTAATTAAAAATATCAAGTAGGAATTCCATAGATTTTGAGATATTTTTGTAGTGCCAAAACTTGGCTCAAATTTTCTATTTTTCGACATTTAGCCCTCTTGAAAATTGCAAAACCTGAGCCAACTTTCGGCAAAAGTTGGCTCGGGTTTTCAATTTTTCGATATTTATGCATGTTAACAAACTACTATAAAACCAAAATAAGCTAATTTACTTGTTTTCCCCCACCTAAAACCCCGGATTCCCAGTGCTCTCCCCCAAGATGGAAGGGGTTAGGGAATATGTATAAACCATGTATTTTCCAATAAATATTATGGTCACTAATGAATACAACAAGTAAAAATAGTCAGGAAAAAACAACAACGTGGATCTCTTATGCAGAAATACCAGTTTTTTCTCTTAATAATATTAAAAGGGTGCGGGAATAGGGGACAGGCTTGGGGGGAGTTTAGGGTGGTGCGGGAATAAGGGGATAGGCTTGGGTGGGTTGTGGGAGGTGTGGGAGTAGGGGGACAGGCTCTAGGGGAAAGGCTTTCTACCCATCCCAGGTCTATCCCCCTATTCATGCACCCCCCAAACACCCCCCCTAAGCTTGTCCCCTACTCCCACACCCTCTTAATAATAATAATAATTGTAGGCTACACATACACACATACATACATACATATTGTGTGCGTTACTTATGTATACAAATTTTCCAGGCTGTGTGTACATGGCAGAAACAACAAGAGTGTAAACAACAACAACAACAACAAGATGGTATTTATAATTATTATTATTGTGTATGGTATTATTATTATTGGAATATTTTTACAAGTTGCCACAACTCCATTTCTAGAATTTTACTATTACCAGTGTTTATATTTCACTATTACAAACCACTTTTCTATATACCATTTCTTCTGCAAATGCTGCATAACAGTAGTTACCTCTTATAGTTAGGTCCCGGTAGTGTGTCCCAGTCCAGATTAGGTTAGGTTAGGTCCCGGTAGTGTGGCCCAGTCCTGATTAGGTTAGGTCAGGTCAGGTGAGGTCTGACTAATTTTTACTGTATATTTTTTCTTGCATAGGTCCCGGTAGTCTGCCCAGGTTAGGACCCGGTAGTCTGCCCAGGTTAGGTCCCGGTAGTCTGCCCTGGTTAGGTCCCGGTAGTCTGCCATGCTTAGGTCCCGGTAGTCTGCCCAGGTTAGGTCCCGGTAGTCTGCCCTGGTTAGGTCCCGGTAGTCTGCCCTGGTTAGGTCCCGGTAGTCTGCCCTGCTTAGGTCCCGGTAGTCTGCCCTGGTTAGGTCCCAGTAGTCTGCCCAGGTTAGTTTCCGGTAGTCTGCCCAGGTTAGGTCCCAGTAGTCTGCCCTGATTAGGTCCCGGTAGTCTGCCCAGGTTAGTTTCCGGTAGTCTGCCCTGGTTAGGTCCTGGTAATCACACTAAATCCTTGTAGGAAATAAACAAAATTCCAGTGAAATCCTGTTGTGGCAACTTGTAAAAATTTACCAGCATTTCTTCCACAAATGCCCCGTTTCCAAAATAGGTCATATTCATATGGGGCAATTTGAAATTAGCCTGACCATACCTGACCTAACTTAGACTGCATCAGACTACCAGGACCTAACCTAGGCAAACTGCCGGGATATGAGCGATGTAAACTATCGTAAAGTGATCGTGGTTTTTGCCTAGAGCCGCGTAGTGCTAGGTCCAGGGAATTGGCCCCAGTCACTTTTTATATAAGTTTACACTGAGAGAAACACCATAGCTGAAAAGTGTGTTAAAATGGTCCAAAATACTAACCTCGTTATATCGGACCCCGTTAAAACGGATTTCGGTTATTACGGACACAATCAGCTGGATTTTTTTATTTTTTTCTGAATTTTGGTTTCTCTATTTTTTTCTATTACATTTTTTACATTATACAGTAGGTATATTATTTACACATCATTACATACCTATTTATGTATATTAACAGTTGACTCTCGAATAAATCTGAGGAGTTCTTATACAAAACGAGCGAAATCATAATGAACATGTCACGTAATGATATCACTGTCGTCTGCGAAGCGTGTGTGTGTGTATGTGTTGCCACCACTTCTCCCTCGCTCCTTCCCCCCCTTATCCTCAGTCTCCATTCACCCCAGCCCAATGTCAAGGGAATTATAGGTCTAACATGCGTTGTCACTGTTACGTCTCGGCTAGCACCCCATGTCTGAACATAACCAATGGTGACAACAGGGGAGTAGAGCGTAGCCGGTTCAAGATATAGAATACTCGAGGGAGTAAGTAAACCACAACCAAAAGTATATAATATATATAATTACATAAACTGATACGGCAATTCCAAATAACAAATGCTTTTCGTAATGGTGAAGTTAAAAAGTCAAGTTCCTTCAGGTCCGATAATCACTCAAATACCCCACACCGTGAACCATAATAACAAATATATATCTTAATACTACCCTTAACCGTACCTTAATATTATCCTTAACCTAACCTTAATATTATTCACACACAAGTAAGAGCCGAGCCACAATCACTACTTAATAACTTAGGAATATGTATACAGTCTGTCTGGCCCAGGACGGCAGTAGGATGATGATGGATAACCACACTGTACAGAAAGGTCCCGAGTGAACAACTGAGGCAGGCAGAAAATCCAGGCGGCCAGGTAGTTTTCACGAGAGCGAAACTGAGGCCAGGCATCTCGAGGTCCCGTTCCCGATCCAAAGGAGGCTCCAGGATTCCGAACGGAATGACACTTCAGCACGTCTCGTGTCACATCACCTTGTGTTTGACTCGCTCGTTTTTAGCAATTTACGAGTTAACGACCAGCTTCATGTCAGGTGGTGCATTTACAAAACGAAAGGTCATATCCTTCCATATCAAGAAGGAAGGGTTTCTCGGACAGAGAAAGGAGAAGGAAACACCAGAGTGTGTGGTTGATAAAAGTAAACAAACGATATCACGCGCTATCTCCCCTCTTCCCCCTACTCTCCCCCCTACCACCACCACTACCACACACACTATCTCCCCTCTTCCCCCTACTCTCCCCCTACCACCTCCACCACCACGGATGTCCCACACTCATTTAAGTCATTACTCAAAATTGCGTTATTCGAGAGTCAACTGTATCTATATTTTGTGATAATTTTTGTATTTATTTTTTTTTCTTACCCCTCGTAAAAATTTGTCGCTATAACGGTCAAACGGCAATAACGGACACACTCTTCCCCTCTATTAGTCCGTTATAACGAGGTTTAACTGTATACAATATAGTGAACACTATTCTTGTGTAAATTTACCTTATTATTATTATTGTTATTATTATTATTATTATTATTATTATTATTATTGGATAAATTTTCGGTAAATATTGTAATTTTTTCTGCGTCCTCGATTTTCACACTTTCTGTTCAACCAGAATGTCCATTTCTTTTCCCGTTTTTATTTTCGAGACTTATGTGGAATATGTAAATAACATTAATAACATTTGTATACATTTACCTTTGTATGTATTTACTTTGAAATGGGAGCGAGGTTTTCCTAGCAGGTCCCCAACTTCCCACCTCTGCGTGCAGTGTTGCCAGATTAAGGAATACTTTCATGTTTTAGGCAAATTTTGTCCACACGGGAAATCGTAAGAAGAATGTTCAATAAGTAGTCCAGTTTGGCGGGAAATTCAATAGTATAAAATTGGGACAAATAATTTTTGATCCCCAGATAAAATAACCTGGGCTGCGTTCAGGAAGGCAGCGCGGGTGGCGCGCGACACTCGAAATCGTTCAGGAAGGCAGCGCGCGCTGTCTGTGCACCGCAAAATGCATCACCCAGGCGTCGCGGCTTTGAGAGGTGGGGCGCCACCCTCAATTGTAAACAAAGATGGCCGCCCATACATTGAAGATACAGTGCCCCTACTGCCACATTTTGCTTAATAATGTCAATTCCTTGGCATTGCAACTATCATCATGCCCTGGTAAGTAAAGAACGTAACCGCAAGTATAGATGGAAGTGAAAATAAAGTAATATTATTGAGCAAATTTGAAGTAATGGCTGTCTAATGAAGAGTGCGAGGGTTGTTGTGAGCAGTACATTTGTTAAAATAAGTTTATAAATGATCTAGCATGTTGCATGCATCGTATTGTTGGTATATTTATTGGGTTGATGTCAAAGTTTTGTTTGTTATAGATAGTTTCAAGGGAATCCATTTTCACAGCCACGGATGAGCAGCAGTCCATAGTACACGTCTATGAAGGCAGCCACACTGAACTACCAGCAACAATATAACTGAATCACCTGTAGTTCAAACTACTAAACATCAAATGATGGTTGGCAAATATGTTTAGTTTAATTAACCACAGAGAATTGAATCATTGTGACTGGCTGAGGGAACAAACTTATGTTCATTACAGTTCATATTTGCTCATATTTATTGGAATGGACAAACACTCTCCTCAAATCAAGTCATAATTATTGCTACTTGGTCTAGGTGTCTACTTTTCCTGGCAATCTGTATTGAACCTGCATAATACAGGGTGTCCATAAATTATCCGAATAACTTTACATGTTCATGAAAGGTAATCTGTTCACATAATTATGGACACCTTGTCTGGCATGTTAACTTTAAGATTCATATAGATTATATCCAAGGTTTAGATATCTACAAGCAGTGTTGCTTTCTACAGTCCAAAAGTGCCTCCCAGTTGGTAGGGAGCTCAACCTACCACTTGGGGAGGGAGGGGTTGGTATTTAACCCCTCCGCGATGGGATAACTATGGATAGCCATTTTGTCAGTCCGGGGCTAGTCTTACTTTCCCTACTGCCTGTCCGGGCGCTTTTGGCCGATTTTTCCAAAATCGCTCTATTCCACTTACTCTGTACGTCTAAACTACGATACTGAACAACTTAAATTTGGTCTTGTTAGTACCATCAACTCTTCCTCTTTCCAATAAAACCAACCCCAGCTCTCTACAACTCTCCGTTGCCGAGAAATTAAGTGAGGAATGAAGGGTACTTTCTCGTGTGAGCGCGGTTGTGTTCGCTTAGGTGGAGTGGCTCTGACGACAACTGAACGTGGACCGCCCGGGTGGCAGTCAGTGTTGTAAGTAAGCATGGCGCAACACAGAATCGGACACGCACGAGAAATCTAATCCACATCCATCCATGTTTACAGTCAGTAACACACTGACTGACGATGGTGATTTGTAGGGATGGTGGTGAAGTATAGCCAAGTAAAAAAAAACACGCCAAATTGGGCTCGCAAATGCCGACATTGGCAATAGCGGTGCTTCATCTCGTCCGGTCACCACATGGCACGGGTGTACGACACCACCCGGAGGCTTCCTGGGTCCGTTTATGACCGCGGACCGGACGTTAAGGGTTAAAACCCAACACAAATCTTCTCATTGTTAAGGTGAGGATTACATGCTGTTATACCATTGCTAGTAACTGTGGTGGTCTATATGTTATTGTTGAAATACTTGCATCAAAGTAATCTATGTCAATGTCTACATGAAACATTGTAATGGCAGAAACCAAAAATTGCACTGGTTTAAGATTTTACAGTGTAACATTGACCTTTTTAGAATATACAGTTGCCAAAAAAGGTACTGCGACACCTATTGATACAACTTTAAATATATTAATGTCCATAGTTGTTTGTAGAGATTATAAGTATGTATTACAGAAGGATATGTATATTTCCTTCTGTTATACATGCTTATAGTCCATATACAAATAGTTGTGGATATTACTATGGTTAAAGTTCTATCAAGATTTGTCGCAATACCTTTTTTGTCAACTGTACACCAGTGTAATACCATATTTTGTTGAAATAGGGTCAAATTTAACTGCCCTTTTTGAAATGTCTACCAGTTATGCACTATATGACAAGGTAATGGAATTTTCAGGTTAGTTAACAGGTTGTTGGAGCCTCACTGGAGCATCACTACAAGGAACCCTACAGTGAGTGTTAAAAACATTGTCAGGTCGGTTTATAGGGGTGCAGGAGTAGGGGACACACACACCTGTGAATCCTGTGAAGAAGTTGGAAGCAATCAGCCCTGCTAGACATGGTGCTGTGCTTCGGGGTCGCGATGGGTCGCCTCCCCTGGGTAAGTTAAGTCGCCGTCCGTCCGTCGAAGAGCCAACCAGTCTATTATTGAGTTGGTTGGGGCACGGGAGTAGTAGTGAGGGAGATGTGGCTCGTCCAGTACATCTTGTAGAAATTGGTCAAGTCTTGATTTAAAGTGGTGAAGGGTGACGTTGGTGAGGGCTGGTATTGTCGTGGTAGTGAGTTGAAGAGCGCTGGACCACGTATGGAAAAGGAATTGCTCCTAAGCGTCTTCACTCTTGTTAGGGCCCGAGGGTGAACTCTACCTATGTTGCAGAGTTGACCTAGTCGTTGGTGCTCGTGGAAGCGTAGGTCTATGTCATTGGAACATAGGCCCTGCATTGTCTTCCAGACATAGAGAATCAGGTATCGTTCTCTACGCCGCTCCAGAGAGTACAGTTTGAGGGTATTGATTCGCCCCCAATAGTTTACATCTTTTACAGTTGATATGCGGTAAGTAAATGATCTTTGTACCGATTCAAGTGCTTGGATATCCCCAGGTCTCCAAGGGGACCACAACTGGCAGCAATATTCCAACAAGGGGACAACCAGCGATTTGTACAAGATCAACATCGGAAAGGGGTCTCTTGTCTTGAAGGTGCGGAGTATCCAACCCAGTTGACCACGCGCTTTTTTCACTATATATTGGTAATGTGTAATGAAAATGTAGCGTCGTTTGAGAGGCAGACACCAAGGTCTCTGACGCAGGGCTGGGTAACAATGATGGAGCCATCAGGTGCTTCATAGGATGCATTTGGTAGTTGGGTTGGTGTTGTTGAATATCTAAGATGGTCGAATTTGTTATTATTAAATTTCATGTTATTGATGTTGGCCCATTTATATATTTCCTCTAGATCATTTTGTAGGAGGACAGCATCTTTATTAGTATTAATAACTTTAGTGATTCGCGTGTCATCAGCGAAAGAAGTGACAGTGGAGTTGGTGATGTTTGAGTCTATGTCGTGGATGTGGACAAGAAACAGTAGTGGTCCCAGGACAGAGCCTTGAGGAACACCACTCAGGACAGACGACACAGACGACATGGCTCCACTGACAGCGACAAATTGGGTTCTGTTGGTTAAAAATGCAGATATCCAAAGACCGAGTTGACCGGAGATTCCCAGGTTGCGCAGCTTATGGAGCAGAACCCCGTGGTCAACCTTGTCGAAAGCCTTTGAAAAGTCAAGGTACACTACATCAATCATAGTATTGAGTTCAAGGGAGGTGATGAGCCGATCGTGATGAGCAAGAAGTTGAGATAGACACGATCGACCTCTCCTGAAACCATGTTGTCCATCATTCATTTTGTTTGAGTCTTCGAGATATGTAGTGATTTTCTTGGTGATTATTTTTTCAAGTACTTTGATGATGTGCGAGGTGAGAGCTATGGGCCTATAGTTATTTGCCTCACCTCACGAACCTCCTTTAAAAACTGGGGTGATTTTCGCCGATCTGAGGAGTTGTGGCGCGATACCAGTAGCAAGGGAGTTTCGGTAAAATATGAGCAGTGGCTTTGCCAACATATCCGCACATCTTTTGTGAAAGATTGCTGGTATATGGTCAGGGCCGGCCGCAGAATTGTTGCTTAGAGTTTTAATGGCTTCAATTATGTCAGTAGTGTTAATGGTGATGTTGTGAAGTTGTTGGTCTTGGTTGGCTTGGTCTGTAGACATGAAGAAATCTACTGGACAGTTGATAGTTTTTTCTTGAAGTGGTATGCTAAAAACTGTTTCATATTGTTTTCTTATTAGATCACTTATTTTGGGGGGGTCAGTTATTGTCTTGCCACCTTCCTTAAGAGGACCAACAGGGGTCTTTATTTTTTACTTCTTAAAGGCGTATGTATAGAAATATTTTGGGTTTTCTTTTATACTTTTCACAGCCATTGCTTCTTTGTGAGCAAGCTCACATGTGGTGGAATCTACTAGGGCTGCATTTATGCCTGAAATTTGCTCGGTTAATCGTTCAAATCTGTCGTTGTTCGTAGTTTTGTTCAATTTCTTTTTTAATTTTCCTCTTTTTCTCATGAGAAGCCTTCTGTCCTTTGGTATTATTGAATACTTGGTAATTCTGTTTGACCTCGGTGGTACATTTTGAATCGAGGCTTTTAGAAAAGTGTCCAGTATTAGGTTTAGTTGGTCGTTAGGGTTGAGGTGGTCAAGGGAGGTGGACCAGTCAGTTGAGTTAAGGAACTCACATAAACCATCCCATGACACGTCTTGACTAAAAAAATTTAGGTCAGAGAAGTTGGTAGGTAATTCACCTACTTTAGTAAAGTTTGGTTCTGTCACTGAAGATTTTATGTTAGTGGTGATTTTGATCAAATTATGATCGCTCAGGTTGGTTATTAATACTTCATGGTTGTATATTAGGTCCTCGTTGTTGGTAAAAAACAAGTCAAGGATGTTGTTTTGACGAGTTGGAGTTGTAATTACTTGGGTAAGGAAGAAGTCTTGGACAAAAGATTGTAGATGGAGTGCCTGGGATCGGTCACTGGATGAGCCTCTGTTAATGGAGTCCGTGGACCAATCTATAATGGGTAGATTAAAATCTCCCGTAATTATGAGCGTAGGTTGGGGAGTAAAGGTATCAAGTAGAGCACGAATGGCATTGATGGTTTTGAGAAAGGCTTCGATGGGGCAGTCTGGTGGACGATAAATGATGGTGAAGATGAGGTCTAACTTCTTTATATAGATGAGTTGGGCCTCAGTATATGAGTTTGACTTGGAAAAAAGAACTTGGGTATCAGGTGTAAGTTCTTCTCTTATATATGTAATGACACCACCTTTCTTTCTGTTAGTGCGGTCTGTGCGTATGATATTATAGTTATTAATATGTACCTCCGCATCTTTGATGTTATGGTTCAGATGGGACTCGGTGAAGGATGTAATTAGGGCATGAGAATCTGTCATTAATTCCTTAATAAGTGGTAATTTTTCATTGAATCTATAAGGAATTAGACCTTCTATGTTTGCAGTCAATATATTATTTAATACTGGCGTTGGAGGAACGGCGGAGGAGGGGCCATGTTGGGTAGGGGGACTGGGTGATGTTGGTGCTGGTCCCTTTGTATTGGCAAAAGCCTCATTAATTGTGCTAGTTGGGCCTTCATCTCCTGGATGTCTAAGAATAAAAAATGTCGTGAGTCATTGTTGCGTAGATATTGACTGGTAGGTTGGTTAGTAGACTGCTGGTGATATGTGTGGTGGAAGGGTATGTTCCACCTGGTATATTAGTGTCAGTGTGTGTAGGTGTAGGCGTGGGTGTGGGTGTGGTTGGGGGTTGTGGTTGGTAGCGTCGAGTGACTTTTAGGTGAAGATAAGGGCATTCTAGGTATAGGCAAAGTCTGTCTTTTTCGGAATGTTTGCATATAACGGGATGATAGTGGGTGCAAGTTTGAGATGTGCAACCCCTTTTTGTGTTCCGACCATAAATTCTGTATTTGTAGCAGACTGTGGGGTGAGCATAGTTGCACTTTTTTCCTGAGCGCCCATATTTGCAGCAATGAGTTTTATAAAATTTGCAGATTTTTATCTTCTTATTATCATCACTATTTTTATTATTAGTGTTAGAGGTGTTTGTGGTAGAAGGCAAGGTTGGATTGACTGGGGGGTTAGGTTTGTTAGGGTCAACCGAGGCCGTTTGTAGTGACTGCTCAGTGTCACTACATTCTTGTTCACTGTCATTTTCATTTTCTATAGTATCATTTTGTAGGTTATCAGAGGCAGCGTTAATTATTACTTCCAACGGCTGCTTGCACACACTAACATCTTGATCACTGTAGGTTATCAGAGGCAGCGTTAATTATTACTTCCAACGGCTGCTTGCACACACTAACATCTTGATCACTGTAGGTTATCAGAGGCAGCGTTAATTATTACTTCCAACGGCTGCTTGCACACACTAACATCTTGATCACTGTTGTTTTTGCTTTCATTCTCTATAGTCTCCCCCGCATCAATGAGAAGATTAGAGACAAAAGCAAATTTTCGATCATAATCCTCGTCATTCATCGAGGTACGAACACAAAGTTTACACTTGTATTTATGTCGAGTCGTGAACCAATTGACTAGTGCATATGCTGGTAATTTGGAACAGTTTGGATGAATATATTTATCACATTTCTTGCACTTTATACTTTCTAAAACACAGAGTTTAGAACATATAACACATCTTTGCTCTGGTGGGGGTAAATTAGTACGTGACATTGTGTTGGTTTAGAATTTGGGTCGGGGTTAGTCAGCTGTTCAGGTGGCCGGGGTGGGAAGGCAGGGAGGGGGGGGGGGGGGTTATCGGCAGTTATCGACTGTTTCTGTTGACATCACAGTCCACCTGCACATGCGCAAACATCAGGAACATGGTCGAATGGACGGTATAGCCTGGGAATTTCTATTCTACACTGTTACTGTGACTAAGTCCAGCTACACCAATAATCCAGAACCTGACAACTTGTTCCTTTGCCACTTATAGAGCTTTATGGGCGTTTGGGAGTGTGTATGGGGAATATTAACACAGGAATTAACACTGGGAATCGGAGCTCAATTGTAACACGTCTTTACTCCACGACACCGACTGACACACACACACACACACACAGACACACACACACACGTACACGTACACACACACACTCACACACACGTACACACACACATACACACATACATACACACACACACACGTACACACACACACGTACACACACATACACGTGTACACACACATGTACACACACACATGTACAAACACGTACACACACATGTAAACACACATACACACACACATACACACACAAGTACACACACAGACACACGTACACACACACACGTACACATACATACACACATATACACATGTATACACACACACACACAAGTACACATGTACACACACACACACATACACATACACACACATGTACACGTACACACATACGTATACATACACAGACACACAGGACTTCTGGTGTTATTTTCTGGGGTTGATATTTCTATGTGCGTATGTGGTTGTGTGTGTACGTATGGAGTGTATGTATGTTCATGCTTTTTCGCGTACATGGAATTGTTGATAGTTACTGAGATACACAGGGGTTGATATTTCTATGTGCGTATGAGGGTGTGTGTGTACGTATGGAGTGTATTTATTATTGGCAACATTGCTTTCATTATTGGCAACAATTTTTTTATTATTGCTAATACTTTTATTATTGGCAATACAGCTTATTATTAACAACATTTTTTTCATATTTTACTATTTTTAGTCAAAATATCGTATATAAAGTAAAATTTGTAATCTTAAGAAATAGATAAATAGATACATGTATATACCAAAAGATAGACAATAAAATTATCTATTAGGTGCCATCAACAAATTTTCCATAGATAGATAAATAGACGAGTAATAAATGAAATAATTAAGACACTTTTGTCATATCTTACAATTTTTAGTCAAAAATATAATATATAAAGTGAAATTTCTCATCTTAGGAATAAGATAAATAGATAAATGTATAAACCAAACGATAGACAATAAAATTATCTATTAGATGCCATCAACAAATTGTCGATAAATAGATAAATAGACGAGTAATTAACAAGAAAATTAAGACATTTTTGTCATATTTTACTATTTTTAGTTAAAAATATATTATATAAAGTGAAATTTCTCATCTTAGGAAATAGATAAATTAATACATGTATATACCAAAAGATAGACAATAAAATTATCTATTAGATGCCATCAACAAATTGTCGATAGATAGATAAATAGACGAGTAATTAACGAAAAAAGTGGGACACTTTGGTCATATTTTACTATTTTTAGTCAAAATATATTATATAAAGTGGAATTTCTCATCTTAGGAAATAGATAAATAGATACATGTATATACCAAAAGATAGACAATAGAATTATCTATTAGATGCCATCAACAAATTGTCGATAGATAGATAAATAGACGAGTAATTAACGAAAAAATTGGGACACTTTGGTCATATTTTACTATTTTTAGTCAAAAATATATTATATAGAGTGGAATTTCTCATCTTAGGAAATAGATAAATTGATACATGTATATACTAAAAGATAGACAATAAAATTATCTATTAGATGCCATCAACAAATTGTCGATAGATTGATAAATAGATGAGTAATAAATGAAATAGTTAAGACACTTTTGTCATATTTTACAATTTTTAGTCAAAAATATAATATATAAAGTGAAATTTCTCATCTTAGGAATAAGATAAATAGATACATGTATAAACCAAACGATAGACAATAAAATTATCTATTAGATGCCATCAAAAAATTGTCGATAAATAGATAAATAGACGAGTAATTAACGAAAAAATTGGGACATTTTTGTCATATTTTACGATTTTTAGTTAAAAATATATTATATAAAGTGAAAAATCTCATCTTAGGAAATAGATAAATTAATACATGTATATACCAAAAAATAGACAATAAAATTATCTATTAGATGCCATCAACAAATTGTCGATAGATAAATAAATAGACGAGTAATTAACGAAAAAAGTGGGACACTTAGGTCATATTTTACTATTTTTAGTCAAAAATATATTATATAGAGTGGAATTTCTCATCTTAGTAAATAGATAAATTGATACATGTATATACGAAAAGATAGACAATAAAATTATCTATTAGATGCCATCAACAAATTGTCGATAGATAGATAAATAGATGAGTAATAAATGAAATAATTAAGACACTTTTGTCATATTTTACAATTTTTAGTCAAAAATATAATATATAAAGTAAAATTTCTCATCTTAGGAATAAGATAAATAGATACATGTATAAACCAAACGATAGACAATAAAATTATCTATTAGATGCCATCAACAAATTGTCGATAGATAGATAAATAGACGAGTAATTAACGAAAAAAGTGGGACACTTTGGTCATATTTTACTATTTTTAGTCAAAAATATATTATATAAAGTGGAATTTCTCATCTTAGGAAATAGATAAATAGATACATGTATATACCAAAAGATAGACAATAGAATTATCTATTAGATGCCATCAACAAACTTTCAATAGATAGATAAATAGACGAGTACTAAATGAATAAATTAAGACATTTTTGTCATATTTAATCATTTTTAGTTAAAAATATATTATATAAAGTGAAATTTCTCATCTTAGGAAATAGATAAATTGATACATGTATATACCAAAAGATAGACAATAAAATTATCTATTAGATGCCATCAACAAATTGTCGATAGATAGATAAATAGACGAGTAATTAACGAAAAAAGTGGGACACTTTGGTCATATTTTACTATTTTTAGTCAAAAATATATTATATAGAGTGGAATTTCTCATCTTAGGAAATAGATAAATTGATACATGTATATACGAAAAGATAGACAGTAAAATTATCTATTAGATGCCATCAACAAATTGTCGATAGATTGATAAATAGATGAGTAATAAATGAAATAATTAAGACACTTTTGTCATATTTTACAATTTTTAGTCAAAAATATAATATATAAAGTGAAATTTCTCATCTTAGGAATAAGATAAATAGATACATGTATAAACCAAACGATAGACAATAAAATTATCTATTAGATGCCATCAAAAAATTGTCGATAAATAGATAAATAGACGAGTAATTAACAAGAAAATTAAGACATTTTTGTCATATTTTACGATTTTTAGTTAAAAATATATTATATAAAGTGAAAAATCTCATCTTAGGAAATAGATAAATTAATACATGTATATACCAAAAGATAGACAATAAAATTATCTATTAGATGGCATCAACAAATTGTCGATAGATAAATAAATAGACGAGTAATTAACGAAAAAAGTGGGACACTTTGGTCATATTTTACTATTTTTAGTCAAAAATATATTATATAGAGTGGAATTTCTCATCTTAGGAAATAGATAAATTGATACATGTATATACGAAAAGATAGACAATAAAATTATCTATTAGATGCCATCAACAAATTGTCGATAGATAGATAAATAGATGAGTAATAAATGAAATAATTAAGACACTTTTGTCATATTTTACAATTTTTAGTCAAAAATATAATATATAAAGTGAAATTTCTCATCTTAGGAATAAGATAAATAGATACATGTATAAACCAAACGATAGACAATAAAATTATCTATTAGATGCCATCAACAAATTGTCGATATATAGATAAATAGACGAGTAATTAACGAAAAAAGTGGGACACTTTGGTCATATTTTACTATTTTTAGTCAAAAATATATTATATAAAGTGGAATTTCTCATCTTAGGAAATAGATAAATAGATACATGTATATACCAAAAGATAGACAATAGAATTATCTATTAGATGCCATCAACAAACTTTCAATAGATAGATAAATAGACGAGTACTAAATGAATAAATTAAGACATTTTTGTCATATTTAATCATTTTTAGTTAAAAATATATTATATAAAGTGAAGTTTCTCATCTTAGGAAATAGATAAATTGATACATGTATATACCAAAAGATAGACAATAAAATTATCTATTAGATGCCATCAACAAATTGTCGATAGATAGATAAATAGACGAGTAATTAACGAAAAAATTGGGACACTTTGGTCATATTTTACTATTTTTAGTCAAAAATATATTATATAGAGTGGAATTTCTCATCTTAGGAAATAGATAAATTGATACATGTATATACGAAAAGATAGACAATAAAATTATCTATTAGATGCCATCAACAAATTGTCGATAGATAGATAAATAGACGAGTAATTAACGAAAAAAGTGGGAAACTTTGGTCATATTTTACAATTTTTAGTCAAAAAATATTATATAAAGTGAAATTTCTCATCTTAGGAAATAGATAAATTGATACATGTATATACGAAAAGATAGACAATAAAATTATCTATTAGGTGCCATCAACAAATTTTCCATAGATAGATAAATAGACGAGTAATTAACAATAAAATTAAGACATTTTTGTCATATTTTACTATTTTTAGTTAAAAATATATTATATAAAGTGAAATTTCTCATCTTAGGAAATAGATAAATTAATACATGTATATACCAAAAGATAGACAATAAAATTATCTATTAGATGCCATCAACAAATTGTCGATAGATAGATAAATAGATGAGTAATAAATGAAATAATTAAGAAACTTTTGTCATATTTTACAATTTTTAGTCAAAAATATAATATATAAAGTGAAATTTCTCATCTTAGGAATAAGATAAATAGATACATGTATAAACCAAACGATAGACAATAAAATTATCTATTAGATGCCATCAAAAAATTGTCGATAAATAGATAAATAGACGAGTAATTAACAAGAAAATTAAGACATTTTTGTCATATTTTACGATTTTTAGTTAAAAATATATTATATAAAGTGAAAAATCTCATCTTAGGAAATAGATAAATTAATACATGTATATACCAAAAGATAGAGAATAAAATTATCTATTAGATGCCATCAACAAATTGTCGATAGATAAATAAATAGACGAGTAATTAACGAAAAAAGTGGGACACTTTGGTCATATTTTACTATTTTTAGTCAAAAATATATTATATAGAGTGGAATTTCTCATCTTAGGAAATAGATAAATTGATACATGTATATACGAAAAGATAGACAATAAAATTATCTATTAGATGCCATCAACAAATTGTCGATAGATAGATAAATAGACGAGTAATTAACGAAAAAAGTGGGACACTTTGGTCATATTTTACTATTTTTAGTCAAAAATATATTATATAAAGTGGAATTTCTCATCTTAGGAAATAGATAAATAGACACATGTATATACCAAAAGATAGACAATAGAATTATCTATTAGATGCCATCAACAAACTTTCAATAAATAGATAAATAGACGAGTACTAAATGAATAAATTAAGACATTTTTGTCATATTTAATCATATTTAGTTAAAAATATATTATATAAAGTGAAATTTCTCATCTTAGGAAATAGATAAATTGATACATGTATATACCAAAAGATAGACAATAAAATTATCTATTAGATGCCATCAACAAATTGTCGATAGATAGATAAATAGACGAGTAATTAACGAAAAAAGTGGGACACTTTGGTCATATTTTACTATTTTTAGTCAAAAATATATTATATAGAGTGGAATTTCTCATCTTAGGAAATAGATAAATTGATACATGTATATACGAAAAGATAGACAATAAAATTATCTATTAGATGCCATCAACAAATTGTCGATAGATTGATAAATAGATGAGTAATAAATGAAATAATTAAGACACTTTTGTCATATTTTACAATTTTTAGTCAAAAATATAATATATAAAGTGAAATTTCTCATCTTAGGAATAAGATAAATAGATACATGTATAAACCAAACGATAGACAATAAAATTATCTATTAGATGCCATCAAAAAATTGTCGATAAATAGATAAATAGACGAGTAATTAACAAGAAAATTAAGACATTTTTGTCATATTTTACGATTTTTAGTTAAAAATATATTATATAAAGTGAAAAATCTCATCTTAGGAAATAGATAAATTAATACATGTATATACCAAAAGATAGACAATAAAATTATCTATTAGATGCCATCAACAAATTGTCGATAGATAAATAAATAGACGAGTAATTAACGAAAAAAGTGGGACACTTTGGTCATATTTTACTATTTTTAGTCAAAAATATATTATATAGAGTGGAATTTCTCATCTTAGGAAATAGATAAATTGATACATGTATATACGAAAAGATAGACAATAAAATTATCTATTAGATGCCATCAACAAATTGTCGATAGATAGATAAATAGACGAGTAATTAACGAAAAAAGTGGGACACTTTGGTCATATTTTACTATTTTTAGTCAAAAATATATTATATAAAGTGGAATTTCTCATCTTAGGAAATAGATAAATAGATACATGTATATACCAAAAGATAGACAATAGAATTATCTATTAGATGCCATCAACAAACTTTCAATAAATAGATAAATAGACGAGTACTAAATGAATAAATTAAGACATTTTTGTCATATTTAATCATATTTAGTTAAAAATATATTATATAAAGTGAAATTTCTCATCTTAGGAAATAGATAAATTGATACATGTATATACCAAAAGATAGACAATAAAATTATCTATTAGATGCCATCAACAAATTGTCGATAGATAGATAAATAGACGAGTAATTAACGAAAAAAGTGGGACACTTTGGTCATATTTTACTATTTTTAGTCAAAAATATATTATATAGAGTGGAATTTCTCATCTTAGGAAATAGATAAATTGATACATGTATATACGAAAAGATAGACAATAAAATTATCTATTAGATGCCATCAACAAATTGTCGATAGATTGATAAATAGATGAGTAATAAATGAAATAATTAAGACACTTTTGTCATATTTTACAATTTTTAGTCAAAAATATAATATATAAAGTGAAATTTCTCATCTTAGGAATAAGATAAATAGATACATGTATAAACCAAACGATAGACAATAAAATTATCTATTAGATGCCATCAAAAAATTGTCGATAAATAGATAAATAGACGAGTAATTAACAAGAAAATTAAGACATTTTTGTCATATTTTACGATTTTTAGTTAAAAATATATTATATAAAGTGAAAAATCTCATCTTAGGAAATAGATAAATTAATACATGTATATACCAAAAGATAGACAATAAAATTATCTATTAGATGCCATCAACAAATTGTCGATAGATAAATAAATAGACGAGTAATTAACGAAAAAAATGGGACACTTTGGTCATATTTTACTATTTTTAGTCAAAAATATATTATATAGAGTGGAATTTCTCATCTTAGGAAATAGATAAATTGATACATGTATATACGAAAAGATAGACAATAAAATTATCTATTAGATGCCATCAACAAATTGTCGATAGATAGATAAATAGATGAGTAATAAATGAAATAATTAAGACACTTTTGTCATATTTTACAATTTTTAGTCAAAAATATAATATATAAAGTGAAATTTCTCATCTTAGGAATAAGATAAATAGATACATGTATAAGCCAAACGATAGACAATAAAATTATCTATTAGATGCCATCAACAAATTGTCGATAGATAGATAAATAGACGAGTAATTAACGAAAAAATTGGGACACTTTGGTCATATTTTACTATTTTTAGTCAAAAATATATTATATAGAGTGGAATTTCTCATCTTAGGAAATAGATAAATTGATACATGTATATACGAAAAGATAGACAATAAAATTAGCTATTAGATGCCATCAACAAATTGTCGATAGATAGATAAATAGACGAGTAATTAACGAAAAAAGTGGGACACTTTGGTCATATTTTACAATTTTTAGTCAAAAATATATTATATAAAGTGAAATTTCTCATCTTAGGAAATAGATAAATTGATACATGTATATACGAAAAGATAGACAATAAAATTATCTATTAGGTGCCATCAACAAATTTTCCATAGATAGATAAATAGACGAGTAATTAACAATAAAATTAAGACATTTTTGTCATATTTTACTATTTTTAGTTAAAAATATATTATATAAAGTGAAATTTCTCATCTTAGGAAATAGATAAATTAATACATGTATATACCAAAAGATAGACAATAAAATTATCTATTAGATGCCATCAACAAATTGTCAATAGATAGATAAATAGACGAGTAATTAACAAAAAAAGTGGGACACTTTGGTCATATTTTACTATTTTTAGTCAAAAATATATTATATAAAGTGGAATTTCTCATCTTAGGAAATAGATAAATTGATACATGTATATACGAAAAGATAGACAATAAAATTATCTATTAGATGCCATCAACAAATTGTCGATAGATAGATAAATAGATGAGTAATAAATGAAATAATTAAGACACTTTTGTCATATTTTACAATTTTTAGTCAAAAATATAATATATAAAGTGAAATTTCTCATCTTAGGAATAAGATAAATAGATACATGTATAAACCAAACGATAGACAATAAAATTATCTATTAGATGCCATCAACAAATTGTCGATAAATAGATAAATAGACGAGTAATTAAAAAGAAAATTAAGACATTTTTGTATTTTTTACGATTTTTAGTTAAAAATATATTATATAAAGTGAAAAATCTCATCTTAGGTAATAGATAAATTAATACATGTATATACCAAAAGATAGACAATAAAATTATCTATTTGATGCCATCAACAAATTGTCGATAGATAAATAAATAGACGAGTAATTAACGAAAAAAGTGGGACACTTTGGTCATATTTTACTATTTTTAGTCAAAAATATATTATATAAAGTGAAATTTCTCATCTTAGGAAATAGATAAATTGATACATGTATATACGAAAAGATAGACAATAAAATTCTCTATTAGATGCTTTCAACAAATTGTCGATAGATAGATAAATAGACGATTAATTAACGAAAAATTGGGACACTTTGGTCATATTTTACCATTTTTAGTCAAAAATATATTATATAAAGTGAAATTTTTCATCTTAGAAAATAGATAAATTGATACATGTATATACGAAAAGATAGACAATAAAATTATCTATTAGGTGCCATCAACAAATTTTCCATAGATAGATAAATAGACGAGTAATAAATGAATAAATAAAGACACTTTGGTCATATTTTACAATTTTGTCAAAAATATATTATATAAAGTGACATTTCTCATCTTATGAAATAGATAAATTGATACATGTATATACGAAAAGATATACAATAAAATTATCTATTAGATGCCATCAACAAATTGTCGATAGATAGATAAATAGATGAGTAAAAAATGAAATAATTAAGACACTTTTGTCATATCTTACAATTTTTAGTCAAAAATATAATACATAAAGTGAAATTTCTCATTTTAGGAATAAGATAAATAGATACATGTTTAAACCAAACGATAGACAATAAAATTATCTATTAGATGCCCTCAACAAATTGTCGATAAATAGATAAATAGACGAGTAATTAACAAGAAAATTAAGAAATTTTTGTCATATTTTACTATTTTTAGTTAAAAATATATTATATAAAGTGAAATTTCTCATCTTAGGAAATGGATAAATAGATACATGTATATACCAAAAGATAGACAATAAAATTATCTATTAGATGCCATCAACAAATTGTCGATAGATTGATAAATAGACGAGTAATTAACGAAAAATTGGGACACTTTGGTCATATTTTACAATTTTTAGTCAAAAATATATTATATAAAGTGAAATTTCTCATCTTAGGAAATAGGTAAATTGATACATGTATATACGAAAAGATAGACAATAAAATTATCTATTAGGTGCCATCAACAAATTTTCCATAGATAGATAAATAGACGAGTAATAAATGAAATAATTAAGACACTTTTGTCATATCTTACAATTTTTAGTCAAAAATATAATATATAAAGTGAAATTTCTCATCTTAGGAATAAGATAAATAGATACATGTATAAACCAAACGATAGACAATAAAATTATCTATTAGATGCCATCAACAAATTGTCGATAAATAGATAAATAGACGAGTAATTAACAAGAAAATTAAGACATTTTTGTCATATTTTACTATTTTTAGTTAAAAATATATTATATAAAGTGAAATTTCTCATCTTAGGAAATAGATAAATTAATACATGTATATACCAAAAGATAGACAATAAAATTATCTATTAGATGCCATCAACAAATTGTCGATAGATAGATGAATAGACGAGTAATTAACGAGAAAAGTGGGACACTTTGGTCATATTTTACTATTTTTAGTCAAAAATATATTATATAGAGTGGAATTTCTCATCTTAGGAAATAGATAAATTGATACATGTATATACGAAAAGATAGACAATAAAATTATCTATTAGATGCCATCAACAAATTGTCGATAGATTGATAAATAGATGAGTAATAAATGAAATAATTAAGACACTTTTGTCATATTTTACAATTTTTAGTCAAAAATATAATATATAAAGTGAAATTTCTCATCTTAGGAATAAGATAAATAGATACATGTATAAACCAAACGATAGACAATAAAATTATCTATTAGATGCCATCAAAAAATTGTCGATAAATAGATAAATAGACGAGTAATTAACAAGAAAATTAAGACATTTTTGTCATATTTTACTATTTTTAGTTAAAAATATATTATATAAAGTGAAATTTCTCATCTTAGGAAATAGATAAATTAATACATGTATATACCAAAAGATAGACAATAAAATTATCTATTAGATGGCATCAACAAATTGTCGATAGATAAATAAATAGACGAGTAATTAACGAAAAAAGTGGGACACTTTGGTCATATTTTACTATTTTTAGTCAAAAATATATTATATAGAGTGGAATTTCTCATCTTAGGAAAAGGATAAATTGATACATGTATATACGAAAAGATAGACAATAAAATTATCTATTAGATGCCGTCAACAAATTGTCGATAGATAGATAAATAGATGAGTAATAAATGAAATAATTAAGACACTTTTGTCATATTTTACAATTTTTAGTCAAAAATATAATATATAAAGTGAAATTTCTCATCTTAGGAATAAGATAAATAGATACATGTATAAACCAAACGATAGACAATAAAATTATCTATTAGATGCCATCAACAAATTGTCGATAGATAGATAAATAGACGAGTAATTAACGAAAAAAGTGGGACACTTTGGTCATATTTTACTATTTTTAGTCAAAAATATATTATATAAAGTGGAATTTCTCATCTTAGGAAATAGATAAATAGATACATGTATATACCAAAAGATAGACAATAGAATTATCTATTAGATGCCATCAACAAACTTTCAATAGATAGATAAATAGACGAGTACTAAATGAATAAATTAAGACATTTTTGTCATATTTAATCATTTTTAGTTAAAAATATATTATATAAAGTGAAATTTCTCATCTTAGGAAATAGATAAATTGATACATGTATATACCAAAAGATAGACAATACAATTATCTATTAGATGCCATCAACAAATTGTCGATAGATAGATAAATAGACGAGTAATTAACGAAAAAAGTGGGACACTTTTGTCATATTTTACTATTTTTAGTCAAAAATATATTATATAGAGTGGAATTTCTCATCTTAGGAAATAGATAAATTGATACATGTATATACGAAAAGATAGACAATAAAATTATCTATTAGATGCCATCAACAAATTGTCGATAGATAGATAAATAGACGAGTAATTAACAAGAAAATTAAGACATTTTTGTCATATTTTACTATTTTTAGTTAAAAATATATTATATAAAGTGAAATTTCTCATCTTAGGAAATAGATAAATTAATACATGTATATACCAAAAGATAGACAATAAAATTATCTATTAGATGGCATCAACAAATTGTCGATAGATAAATAAATAGACGAGTAATTAACGAAAAAAGTGGGACACTTTGGTCATATTTTACTATTTTTAGTCAAAAATATATTATATAGAGTGGAATTTCTCATCTTAGGAAAAGGATAAATTGATACATGTATATACGAAAAGATAGACAATAAAATTATCTATTAGATGCCGTCAACAAATTGTCGATAGATAGATAAATAGATGAGTAATAAATGAAATAATTAAGACACTTTTGTCATATTTTACAATTTTTAGTCAAAAATATAATATATAAAGTGAAATTTCTCATCTTAGGAATAAGATAAATAGATACATGTATAAACCAAACGATAGACAATAAAATTATCTATTAGATGCCATCAAAAAATTGTCGATAGATAGATAAATAGACGAGTAATTAACAAGAAAATTAAGACATTTTTGTCATATTTTACGATTTTTAGTTAAAAATATATTATATAAAGTGAAAAATCTCATCTTAGGAAATAGATAAATTAATACATGTATATACCAAAAGATAGACAATAAAATTATCTATTAGATGCCATCAACAAATTGTCGATAGATAAATAAATAGACGAGTAATTAACGAAAAAAGTGGGACACTTTGGTCATATTTTACTATTTTTAGTCAAAAATATATTATATAGAGTGGAATTTCTCATCTTAGGAAATAGATAAATTGATACATGTATATACGAAAAGATAGACAATAAAATTATCTATTAGATGCCATCAACAAATTGTCGATAGATAGATAAATAGACGAGTAATTAACGAAAAAAGTGGGACACTTTGGTCATATTTTACTATTTTTAGTCAAAAATATATTATATAAAGTGGAATTTCTCATCTTAGGAAATAGATAAATAGATACATGTATATACCAAAAGATAGACAATAGAATTATCTATTAGATGCCATCAACAAACTTTCAATAAATAGATAAATAGACGAGTACTAAATGAATAAATTAAGACATTTTTGTCATATTTAATCATATTTAGTTAAAAATATATTATATAAAGTGAAATTTCTCATCTTAGGAAATAGATAAATTGATACATGTATATACCAAAAGATAGACAATAAAATTATCTATTAGATGCCATCAACAAATTGTCGATAGATAGATAAATAGACGAGTAATTAACGAAAAAAGTGGGACACTTTGGTCATATTTTACTATTTTTAGTCAAAAATATATTATATAGAGTGGAATTTCTCATCTTAGGAAATAGATAAATTGATACATGTATATACGAAAAGATAGACAATAAAATTATCTATTAGATGCCATCAACAAATTGTCGATAGATTGATAAATAGATGAGTAATAAATGAAATAATTAAGACACTTTTGTCATATTTTACAATTTTTAGTCAAAAATATAATATATAAAGTGAAATTTCTCATCTTAGGAATAAGATAAATAGATACATGTATAAACCAAACGATAGACAATAAAATTATCTATTAGATGCCATCAAAAAATTGTCGATAAATAGATAAATAGACGAGTAATTAACAAGAAAATTAAGACATTTTTGTCATATTTTACGATTTTTAGTTAAAAATATATTATATAAAGTGAAAAATCTCATCTTAGGAAATAGATAAATTAATACATGTATATACCAAAAGATAGACAATAAAATTATCTATTAGATGCCATCAACAAATTGTCGATAGATAAATAAATAGACGAGTAATTAACGAAAAAAATGGGACACTTTGGTCATATTTTACTATTTTTAGTCAAAAATATATTATATAGAGTGGAATTTCTCATCTTAGGAAATAGATAAATTGATACATGTATATACGAAAAGATAGACAATAAAATTATCTATTAGATGCCATCAACAAATTGTCGATAGATAGATAAATAGATGAGTAATAAATGAAATAATTAAGACACTTTTGTCATATTTTACAATTTTTAGTCAAAAATATAATATATAAAGTGAAATTTCTCATCTTAGGAATAAGATAAATAGATACATGTATAAGCCAAACGATAGACAATAAAATTATCTATTAGATGCCATCAACAAATTGTCGATAGATAGATAAATAGACGAGTAATTAACGAAAAAATTGGGACACTTTGGTCATATTTTACTATTTTTAGTCAAAAATATATTATATAGAGTGGAATTTCTCATCTTAGGAAATAGATAAATTGATACATGTATATACGAAAAGATAGACAATAAAATTAGCTATTAGATGCCATCAACAAATTGTCGATAGATAGATAAATAGACGAGTAATTAACGAAAAAAGTGGGACACTTTGGTCATATTTTACAATTTTTAGTCAAAAATATATTATATAAAGTGAAATTTCTCATCTTAGGAAATAGATAAATTGATACATGTATATACGAAAAGATAGACAATAAAATTATCTATTAGGTGCCATCAACAAATTTTCCATAGATAGATAAATAGACGAGTAATTAACAATAAAATTAAGACATTTTTGTCATATTTTACTATTTTTAGTTAAAAATATATTATATAAAGTGAAATTTCTCATCTTAGGAAATAGATAAATTAATACATGTATATACCAAAAGATAGACAATAAAATTATCTATTAGATGCCATCAACAAATTGTCAATAGATAGATAAATAGACGAGTAATTAACAAAAAAAGTGGGACACTTTGGTCATATTTTACTATTTTTAGTCAAAAATATATTATATAAAGTGGAATTTCTCATCTTAGGAAATAGATAAATTGATACATGTATATACGAAAAGATAGACAATAAAATTATCTATTAGATGCCATCAACAAATTGTCGATAGATAGATAAATAGATGAGTAATAAATGAAATAATTAAGACACTTTTGTCATATTTTACAATTTTTAGTCAAAAATATAATATATAAAGTGAAATTTCTCATCTTAGGAATAAGATAAATAGATACATGTATAAACCAAACGATAGACAATAAAATTATCTATTAGATGCCATCAACAAATTGTCGATAAATAGATAAATAGACGAGTAATTAAAAAGAAAATTAAGACATTTTTGTATTTTTTACGATTTTTAGTTAAAAATATATTATATAAAGTGAAAAATCTCATCTTAGGTAATAGATAAATTAATACATGTATATACCAAAAGATAGACAATAAAATTATCTATTTGATGCCATCAACAAATTGTCGATAGATAAATAAATAGACGAGTAATTAACGAAAAAAGTGGGACACTTTGGTCATATTTTACTATTTTTAGTCAAAAATATATTATATAAAGTGAAATTTCTCATCTTAGGAAATAGATAAATTGATACATGTATATACGAAAAGATAGACAATAAAATTCTCTATTAGATGCTTTCAACAAATTGTCGATAGATAGATAAATAGACGATTAATTAACGAAAAATTGGGACACTTTGGTCATATTTTACCATTTTTAGTCAAAAATATATTATATAAAGTGAAATTTTTCATCTTAGAAAATAGATAAATTGATACATGTATATACGAAAAGATAGACAATAAAATTATCTATTAGGTGCCATCAACAAATTTTCCATAGATAGATAAATAGACGAGTAATAAATGAATAAATAAAGACACTTTGGTCATATTTTACAATTTTGTCAAAAATATATTATATAAAGTGACATTTCTCATCTTATGAAATAGATAAATTGATACATGTATATACGAAAAGATATACAATAAAATTATCTATTAGATGCCATCAACAAATTGTCGATAGATAGATAAATAGATGAGTAAAAAATGAAATAATTAAGACACTTTTGTCATATCTTACAATTTTTAGTCAAAAATATAATACATAAAGTGAAATTTCTCATTTTAGGAATAAGATAAATAGATACATGTTTAAACCAAACGATAGACAATAAAATTATCTATTAGATGCCCTCAACAAATTGTCGATAAATAGATAAATAGACGAGTAATTAACAAGAAAATTAAGAAATTTTTGTCATATTTTACTATTTTTAGTTAAAAATATATTATATAAAGTGAAATTTCTCATCTTAGGAAATGGATAAATAGATACATGTATATACCAAAAGATAGACAATAAAATTATCTATTAGATGCCATCAACAAATTGTCGATAGATTGATAAATAGACGAGTAATTAACGAAAAATTGGGACACTTTGGTCATATTTTACAATTTTTAGTCAAAAATATATTATATAAAGTGAAATTTCTCATCTTAGGAAATAGGTAAATTGATACATGTATATACGAAAAGATAGACAATAAAATTATCTATTAGGTGCCATCAACAAATTTTCCATAGATAGATAAATAGACGAGTAATAAATGAAATAATTAAGACACTTTTGTCATATCTTACAATTTTTAGTCAAAAATATAATATATAAAGTGAAATTTCTCATCTTAGGAATAAGATAAATAGATACATGTATAAACCAAACGATAGACAATAAAATTATCTATTAGATGCCATCAACAAATTGTCGATAAATAGATAAATAGACGAGTAATTAACAAGAAAATTAAGACATTTTTGTCATATTTTACTATTTTTAGTTAAAAATATATTATATAAAGTGAAATTTCTCATCTTAGGAAATAGATAAATTAATACATGTATATACCAAAAGATAGACAATAAAATTATCTATTAGATGCCATCAACAAATTGTCGATAGATAGATAAATAGACGAGTAATTAACGAGAAAAGTGGGACACTTTGGTCATATTTTACTATTTTTAGTCAAAAATATATTATATAGAGTGGAATTTCTCATCTTAGGAAATAGATAAATTGATACATGTATATACGAAAAGATAGACAATAAAATTATCTATTAGATGCCATCAACAAATTGTCGATAGATTGATAAATAGATGAGTAATAAATGAAATAATTAAGACACTTTTGTCATATTTTACAATTTTTAGTCAAAAATATAATATATAAAGTGAAATTTCTCATCTTAGGAATAAGATAAATAGATACATGTATAAACCAAACGATAGACAATAAAATTATCTATTAGATGCCATCAAAAAATTGTCGATAAATAGATAAATAGACGAGTAATTAACAAGAAAATTAAGACATTTTTGTCATATTTTACTATTTTTAGTTAAAAATATATTATATAAAGTGAAATTTCTCATCTTAGGAAATAGATAAATTAATACATGTATATACCAAAAGATAGACAATAAAATTATCTATTAGATGGCATCAACAAATTGTCGATAGATAAATAAATAGACGAGTAATTAACGAAAAAAGTGGGACACTTTGGTCATATTTTACTATTTTTAGTCAAAAATATATTATATAGAGTGGAATTTCTCATCTTAGGAAAAGGATAAATTGATACATGTATATACGAAAAGATAGACAATAAAATTATCTATTAGATGCCGTCAACAAATTGTCGATAGATAGATAAATAGATGAGTAATAAATGAAATAATTAAGACACTTTTGTCATATTTTACAATTTTTAGTCAAAAATATAATATATAAAGTGAAATTTCTCATCTTAGGAATAAGATAAATAGATACATGTATAAACCAAACGATAGACAATAAAATTATCTATTAGATGCCATCAACAAATTGTCGATAGATAGATAAATAGACGAGTAATTAACGAAAAAAGTGGGACACTTTGGTCATATTTTACTATTTTTAGTCAAAAATATATTATATAAAGTGGAATTTCTCATCTTAGGAAATAGATAAATAGATACATGTATATACCAAAAGATAGACAATAGAATTATCTATTAGATGCCATCAACAAACTTTCAATAGATAGATAAATAGACGAGTACTAAATGAATAAATTAAGACATTTTTGTCATATTTAATCATTTTTAGTTAAAAATATATTATATAAAGTGAAATTTCTCATCTTAGGAAATAGATAAATTGATACATGTATATACCAAAAGATAGACAATACAATTATCTATTAGATGCCATCAACAAATTGTCGATAGATAGATAAATAGACGAGTAATTAACGAAAAAAGTGGGACACTTTTGTCATATTTTACTATTTTTAGTCAAAAATATATTATATAGAGTGGAATTTCTCATCTTAGGAAATAGATAAATTGATACATGTATATACGAAAAGATAGACAATAAAATTATCTATTAGATGCCATCAACAAATTGTCGATAGATAGATAAATAGACGAGTAATTAACAAGAAAATTAAGACATTTTTGTCATATTTTACTATTTTTAGTTAAAAATATATTATATAAAGTGAAATTTCTCATCTTAGGAAATAGATAAATTAATACATGTATATACCAAAAGATAGACAATAAAATTATCTATTAGATGGCATCAACAAATTGTCGATAGATAAATAAATAGACGAGTAATTAACGAAAAAAGTGGGACACTTTGGTCATATTTTACTATTTTTAGTCAAAAATATATTATATAGAGTGGAATTTCTCATCTTAGGAAAAGGATAAATTGATACATGTATATACGAAAAGATAGACAATAAAATTATCTATTAGATGCCGTCAACAAATTGTCGATAGATAGATAAATAGATGAGTAATAAATGAAATAATTAAGACACTTTTGTCATATTTTACAATTTTTAGTCAAAAATATAATATATAAAGTGAAATTTCTCATCTTAGGAATAAGATAAATAGATACATGTATAAACCAAACGATAGACAATAAAATTATCTATTAGATGCCATCAACAAATTGTCGATAGATAGATAAATAGACGAGTAATTAACGAAAAAAGTGGGACACTTTGGTCATATTTTACTATTTTTAGTCAAAAATATATTATATAAAGTGGAATTTCTCATCTTAGGAAATAGATAAATAGATACATGTATATACCAAAAGATAGACAATAGAATTATCTATTAGATGCCATCAACAAACTTTCAATAGATAGATAAATAGACGAGTACTAAATGAATAAATTAAGACATTTTTGTCATATTTAATCATTTTTAGTTAAAAATATATTATATAAAGTGAAATTTCTCATCTTAGGAAATAGATAAATTGATACATGTATATACCAAATGATAGACAATACAATTATCTATTAGATGCCATCAACAAATTGTCGATAGATAGATAAATAGACGAGTAATTAACGAAAAAAGTGGGACACTTTTGTCATATTTTACTATTTTTAGTCAAAAATATATTATATAGAGTGGAATTTCTCATCTTAGGAAATAGATAAATTGATACATGTATATACGAAAAGATAGACAATAAAATTATCTATTAGATGCCATCAACAAATTGTCGATAGATAGATAAATAGATGAGTAATAAATGAAATAATTAAGACACTTTTGTCATATTTTACAATTTTTAGTCAAAAATATAATATATAAAGTGAAATTTCTCATCTTAGGAATAAGATAAATAGATACATGTATAAACCAAACGATAGACAATAAAATTATCTATTAGATGCCATCAACAAATTGTCGATAGATAGATAAATAGACGAGTAATTAGTGAAAAAATTGGGACACTTTGGTCATATTTTACTATTTTTAGTCAAAAATATATTATATAGAGTGGAATTTCTCATCTTAGGAAATAGATAAATTGATACATGTATATACGAAAAGATAGACAATAAAATTAGCTATTAGATGCCATCAACAAATTGTCGATAGATAGATAAATAGACGAGTAATTAACGAAAAAAGTGGGACACTTTGGTCATATTTTACAATTTTTAGTCAAAAACATATTATATAAAGTGAAATTTCTCATCTTAGGAAATAGATAAATTGATACATGTATATACGAAAAGATAGACAATAAAATTATCTATTAGGTGCCATCAACAAATTTTCCATAGATAGATAAATAGACGAGTAGTTAACAATAAAATTAAGACATTTTTGTCATATTTTACTATTTTTAGTTAAAAATATATTATATAAAGTGAAATTTCTCATCTTAGGAAATAGATAAATTAATACATGTATATACCTAAAGATAGACAATAAAAATTTTCTATTAGATGCCATCAACAAATTGTCAATAGATAGATAAATAGACGAGTAATTAACAAAAAAAGTGGGACACTTTGGTCATATTTTACTATTTTTAGTCAAAAATATATTATATAAAGTGGAATTTCTCATCTTAGGAAATAGATAAATTGATACATGTATATACGAAAAGATAGACAATAAAATTATCTATTAGATGCCATCAACAAATTGTCGATAGATAGATAAATAGATGAGTAATAAATGAAATAATTAAGACACTTTTGTCATATTTTACAATTTTTAGTCAAAAATATAATATATAAAGTGAAATTTCTCATCTTAGGAATAAGATAAATAGATACATGTATAAACCAAACGATAGACAATAAAATTATCTATTAGATGCCATCAACAAATTGTCGATAAATAGATAAATAGACGAGTAATTAAAAAGAAAATTAAGACATTTTTGTCATATTTTACGATTTTTAGTTAAAAATATATTATATAAAGTGAAAAATCTCATCTTAGGTAATAGATAAATTAATACATGTATATACCAAAAGATAGACAATAAAATTATCTATTTGATGCCATCAACAAATTGTCGATAGATAAATAAATAGACGAGTAATTAACGAAAAAAGTGGGACACTTTGGTCATATTTTACTATTTTTAGTCAAAAATATATTATATAAAGTGAAATTTCTCATCTTAGGAAATAGATAAATTGATACATGTATATACGAAAAGATAGACAATAAAATTCTCTATTAGATGCTTTCAACAAATTGTCGATAGATAGATAAATAGACGAGTAATTAACGAAAAATTGGGACACTTTGGTCATATTTTACCATTTTTAGTCAAAAATATATTATATAAAGTGAAATTTTTCATCTTAGAAAATAGATAAATTGATACATGTATATACGAAAAGATAGACAATAAAATTATCTATTAGGTGCCATCAACAAATTTTCCATAGATAGATAAATAGACGAGTAATAAATGAATAAATAAAGACACTTTGGTCATATTTTACAATTTTGTCAAAAATATATTATATAAAGTGACATTTCTCATCTTATGAAATAGATAAATTGATACATGTATATACGAAAAGATATACAATAAAATTATCTATTAGATGCCATCAACAAATTGTCGATAGATAGATAAATAGATGAGTAAAAAATGAAATAATTAAGACACTTTTGTCATATCTTACAATTTTTAGTCAAAAATATAATACATAAAGTGAAATTTCTCATTTTAGGAATAAGATAAATAGATACATGTTTAAACCAAACGATAGACAATAAAATTATCTATTAGATGCCCTCAACAAATTGTCGATAAATAGATAAATAGACGAGTAATTAACAAGAAAATTAAGAATTTTTTGTCATATTTTACTATTTTTAGTTAAAAATATATTATATAAAGTGAAATTTCTCATCTTAGGAAATGGATAAATAGATACATGTATATACCAAAAGATAGACAATAAAATTATCTATTAGATGCCATCAACAAATTGTCGATAGATTGATAAATAGACGAGTAATTAACGAAAAAAGTGGGACACTTTGGTCATATTTTACAATTTTTAGTCAAAAATATATTATATAAAGTGAAATTTCTCATCTTAGGAAATAGGTAAATTGATACATGTATATACGAAAAGATAGACAATAAAATTATCTATTAGGTGCCATCAACAAATTTTCCATAGATAGATAAATAGACGAGTAATAAATGAAATAATTAAGACACTTTTGTCATATCTTACAATTTTTAGTCAAAAATATAATATATAAAGTGAAATTTCTCATCTTAGGAATAAGATAAATAGATACATGTATAAACCAAACGATAGACAATAAAATTATCTATTAGATGCCATCAACAAATTGTCGATAAATAGATAAATAGACGAGTAATTAACAAGAAAATTAAGACATTTTTGTCATATTTTACTATTTTTAGTTAAAAATATATTATATAAAGTGAAATTTCTCATCTTAGGAAATAGATAAATTAATACATGTATATACCAAAAGATAGACAATAAAATTATCTATTAGATGCCATCAACAAATTGTCGATAGATAGATAAATAGACGAGTAATTAACGAGAAAAGTGGGACACTTTGGTCATATTTTACTATTTTTAGTCAAAAATATATTATATAGAGTGGAATTTCTCATCTTAGGAAATAGATAAATTGATACATGTATATACGAAAAGATAGACAATAAAATTATCTATTAGATGCCATCAACAAATTGTCGATAGATTGATAAATAGATGAGTAATAAATGAAATAATTAAGACACTTTTGTCATATTTTACAATTTTTAGTCAAAAATATAATATATAAAGTGAAATTTCTCATCTTAGGAATAAGATAAATAGATACATGTATAAACCAAACGATAGACAATAAAATTATCTATTAGATGCCATCAAAAAATTGTCGATAAATAGATAAATAGACGAGTAATTAACAAGAAAATTAAGACATTTTTG
Organism: Petrolisthes manimaculis; assembly: GCA_034508575.1. Lineage (NCBI taxonomy): Eukaryota > Metazoa > Arthropoda > Malacostraca > Decapoda > Porcellanidae > Petrolisthes > Petrolisthes manimaculis. The sequence continues at coordinate 455,832 of JAWZYT010001431.1, read as the reverse complement.
TCATATTTTACGATTTTTAGTTAAAAATATATTATATAAAGTGAAAAATCTCATCTTAGGAAATAGATAAATTAATACATGTATATACCAAAAGATAGACAATAAAATTATCTATTAGATGGCATCAACAAATTGTCGATAGATAAATAAATAGACGAGTAATTAACGAAAAAAGTGGGACACTTTGGTCATATTTTACTATTTTTAGTCAAAAATATATTATATAGAGTGGAATTTCTCATCTTAGGAAAAGGATAAATTGATACATGTATATACGAAAAGATAGACAATAAAATTATCTATTAGATGCCGTCAACAAATTGTCGATAGATAGATAAATAGATGAGTAATAAATGAAATAATTAAGACACTTTTGTCATATTTTACAATTTTTAGTCAAAAATATAATATATAAAGTGAAATTTCTCATCTTAGGAATAAGATAAATAGATACATGTATAAACCAAACGATAGACAATAAAATTATCTATTAGATGCCATCAACAAATTGTCGATAGATAGATAAATAGACGAGTAATTAACGAAAAAAGTGGGACACTTTGGTCATATTTTACTATTTTTAGTCAAAAATATATTATATAAAGTGGAATTTCTCATCTTAGGAAATAGATAAATAGATACATGTATATACCAAAAGATAGACAATAGAATTATCTATTAGATGCCATCAACAAACTTTCAATAGATAGATAAATAGACGAGTACTAAATGAATAAATTAAGACATTTTTGTCATATTTAATCATTTTTAGTTAAAAATATATTATATAAAGTGAAATTTCTCATCTTAGGAAATAGATAAATTGATACATGTATATACCAAAAGATAGACAATACAATTATCTATTAGATGCCATCAACAAATTGTCGATAGATAGATAAATAGACGAGTAATTAACGAAAAAAGTGGGACACTTTTGTCATATTTTACTATTTTTAGTCAAAAATATATTATATAGAGTGGAATTTCTCATCTTAGGAAATAGATAAATTGATACATGTATATACGAAAAGATAGACAATAAAATTATCTATTAGATGCCATCAACAAATTGTCGATAGATTGATAAATAGATGAGTAATAAATGAAATAATTAAGACACTTTTGTCATATTTTACAATTTTTAGTCAAAAATATAATATATAAAGTGAAATTTCTCATCTTAGGAATAAGATAAATAGATACATGTATAAACCAAACGATAGACAATAAAATTATCTATTAGATGCCATCAAAAAATTGTCGATAAATAGATAAATAGACGAGTAATTAACAAGAAAATTAAGACATTTTTGTCATATTTTACGATTTTTAGTTAAAAATATATCATATAAAGTGAAAAATCTCATCTTAGGAAATAGATAAATTAATACATGTATATACCAAAAGATAGACAATAAAATTATCTATTAGATGCCATCAACAAATTGTCGATAGATAAATAAATAGACGAGTAATTAACAAAAAAAGTGGGACACTTTGGTCATATTTTACTATTTTTAGTCAAAAATATATTATATAGAGTGGAATTTCTCATCTTAGGAAATAGATAAATTGATACATGTATATACGAAAAAATAGACAATAAAATTATCTATTAGATGCCATCAACAAATTGTCGATAGATAGATAAATAGATGAGTAATAAATGAAATAATTAAGACACTTTTGTCATATTTTACAATTTTTAGTCAAAAATATAATATATAAAGTGAAATTTCTCATCTTAGGAATAAGATAAATAGATACATGTATAAACCAAACGATAGACAATAAAATTATCTATTAGGTGCCATCAACAAATTGTCGATAGATAGATAAATAGACGAGTAATTAACGAAAAAAGTGGGACACTTTGGTCATATTTTACTATTTTCAGTCAAAAATATATTATATAAAGTGGAATTTCTCATCTTAGGAAATAGATAAATAGATACATGTATATACCAAAAGATAGACAATAGAATTATCTATTAGATGCCATCAACAAACTTTCAATAGATAGATAAATAGACGAGTACTAAATGAATAAATTAAGACATTTTTGTCACATTTAATCATTTTTAGTTAAAAATATATTATATAAAGTGAAATTTCTCATCTTAGGAAATAGATAAATTGATACATGTATATACCAAAAGATAGACAATAAAATTATCTATTAGATGCCATCAACAAATTGTCGATAGATAGATAAATAGACGAGTAATTAACGAAAAAATTGGGACACTTTGGTCATATTTTACTATTTTTAGTCAAAAATATATTATATAGAGTGGAATTTCTCATCTTAGGAAATAGATAAATTGATACATGTATATACGAAAAGATAGACAATAAAATTATCTATTAGATGCCATCAACAAATTGTCGATAGATAGATAAATAGACGAGTAATTAACGAAAAAAGTGGGACACTTTGGTCATATTTTACAATTTTTAGTCAAAAATATATTATATAAAGTGAAATTTCACATCTTAGGAAATAGATCAATTGATACATGTATATACGAAAAGATAGACAATAAAATTATCTATTAGATGCCATCAACAAACTTTCAATAGATAGATAAATAGACGAGTACTAAATGAATAAATTAAGACATTTTTGTCATATTTAACCATTTTTAGTTAAAAATATATTATATAAAGTGAAATTTCTCATCTTAGGAAATAGATAAATTGATACATGTATATACCAAAAGATAGACAATAAAATTATCTATTAGATGCCATCAACAAATTGTCGATAGATAGATAAATAGACGAGTAATTAACGAAAAAAGTGGGACACTTTGGTCATATTTTACTATTTTTAGTCAAAAATATATTATATAGAGTGGAATTTCTCATCTTAGGAAATAGATAAATTGATACATGTATATACGAAAAGATAGACAATAAAATTATCTATTAGATGCCATCAACAAATTGTCGATAGATAGATAAATAGATGAGTAATAAATGAAATAATTAAGACACTTTTGTCATATTTTACAATTTTTAGTCAAAAATATAATATATAAAGTGAAATTTCTCATCTTAGGAATAAGATAAATAGATATATGTATAAACCAAACGATAGACAATAAAATTATCTATTAGATGCCCTCAACAAATTGTCGATAAATAGATAAATAGACGAGTAATTAACAAGAAAATTAAGACATTTTTGTCATATTTTACGATTTTTAGTTAAAAATATATTATATAAAGTGAAAAATCTCATCTTAGGAAATAGATAAATTAATTCATGTATATACCAAAAGATAGACAATAAAATTATCTATTAGATGCCATCAACAAATTGTCGATAGATAAATAAATAGACGTGTAATTAACGAAAAATTGGGACACTTTGGTCATATTTTACTATTTTTAGTCAAAAATATATTATATAAAGTGAAATTTCTCATCTTAGAAAATAGATAAATTGATACATGTATATACGAAAAGATAGACAATAAAATTCTCTATTAGATGCCTTCAACAAATTGTCGATAGATAGATAAATAGACGAGTAATTAACGAAAAATTGGGACACTTTGGTCATATTTTACAATTTTTAGTCAAAAATATATTATATAAAGTGAAATTTTTCATCTTAGGAAATAGATAAATTGATACATGTATATACGAAAAGATAGACAATAAATTATCTATTAGGAGCCATCAACAAATTTTCCATAGATAGATAAATAGACGAGTAATAAATAAATAAATAAAGACACTTTGGTCATATTTTACAATTTTGTCAAAAATATATTATATAAAGTGACATTTCTCATCTTATGAAATAGATAAATTGATACATGTATATACGAAAAGATAGACAATAAAATTATCTATTAGATGCCATCAACAAATTGTCGATAGATAGATAAATAGATGAGTAAAAAATGAAATAATTAAGACACTTTTGTCATATCTTACAATTTTTAATCAAAAATATAATACATAAAGTGAAATTTCTCATCTTAGGAATAAGATAAATAGATACATGTTTAAACCAAACGATAAACAATAAAATTATCTATTAGATGCCCTCAACAAATTGTCGATAAATAGATAAATAGACGAGTAATTAACAAGAAAATAAAGACATTTTTGTCATATTTTACTATTTTTAGTTAAAAATATATTATATAAAGTGAAATTTCTCATCTTAGGAAATGGATAAATAGATACATGTATATACCAAAAGATAGACAATAAAATTATCTATTAGATGCCATCAACAAATTGTCGATAGATTGATAAATAGACGAGTAATTAACGAAAAAAGTGGGACACTTTGGTCATATTTTACTATTTTTAGTCAAAAATATATTATATAAAGTGGAATTTCTCATCTTAGGAAATAGATAAATTGATACATGTATATACGAAAAGATAGACAATAAAATTATCTATTAGATGCCATCAACAAATTGTCGATAGATAGATAAATAGATGAGTAATAAATGAAATAATTAAGACACTTTTGTCATATTTTACAATTTTTAGTCAAAAATATAATATATAAAGTGAAATTTCTCATCTTAGGAATAAGATAAATAGATATATGTATAAACCAAACGATAGACAATAAAATTATCTATTAGATGCCCTCAACAAATTGTCGATAAATAGATAAATAGACGAGTAATTAACAAGAAAATTAAGACATTTTTGTCATATTTTACGATTTTTAGTTAAAAATATATTATATAAAGTGAAAAATCTCATCTTAGGAAATAGATAAATTAATTCATGTATATACCAAAAGATAGACAATAAAATTATCTATTAGATGCCATCAACAAATTGTCGATAGATAAATAAATAGACGTGTAATTAACGAAAAATTGGGACACTTTGGTCATATTTTACTATTTTTAGTCAAAAATATATTATATAAAGTGAAATTTCTCATCTTAGAAAATAGATAAATTGATACATGTATATACGAAAAGATAGACAATAAAATTCTCTATTAGATGCCTTCAACAAATTGTCGATAGATAGATAAATAGACGAGTAATTAACGAAAAATTGGGACACTTTGGTCATATTTTACAATTTTTAGTCAAAAATATATTATATAAAGTGAAATTTTTCATCTTAGGAAATAGATAAATTGATACATGTATATACGAAAAGATAGACAATAAATTATCTATTAGGAGCCATCAACAAATTTTCCATAGATAGATAAATAGACGAGTAATAAATAAATAAATAAAGACACTTTGGTCATATTTTACAATTTTGTCAAAAATATATTATATAAAGTGACATTTCTCATCTTATGAAATAGATAAATTGATACATGTATATACGAAAAGATAGACAATAAAATTATCTATTAGATGCCATCAACAAATTGTCGATAGATAGATAAATAGATGAGTAAAAAATGAAATAATTAAGACACTTTTGTCATTTCTTACAATTTTTAATCAAAAATATAATACATAAAGTGAAATTTCTCATCTTAGGAATAAGATAAATAGATACATGTTTAAACCAAACGATAAACAATAAAATTATCTATTAGATGCCCTCAACAAATTGTCGATAAATAGATAAATAGACGAGTAATTAACAAGAAAATAAAGACATTTTTGTCATATTTTACTATTTTTAGTTAAAAATATATTATATAAAGTGAAATTTCTCATCTTAGGAAATGGATAAATAGATACATGTATATACCAAAAGATAGACAATAAAATTATCTATTAGATGCCATCAACAAATTGTCGATAGATTGATAAATAGACGAGTAATTAACGAAAAAAGTGGGACACTTTGGTCATATTTTACTATTTTTAGTCAAAAATATATTATATAAAGTGGAATTTCTCATCTTAGGAAATAGATAAATTGATACATGTATATACGAAAAGATAGACAATAAAATTATCTATTAGATGCCATCAACAAATTGTCGATAGATAGATAAATAGATGAGTAATAAATGAAATAATTAAGACACTTTTGTCATATTTTACAATTTTTAGTCAAAAATATAATATATAAAGTGAAATTTCTCATCTTAGGAATAAGATAAATAGATATATGTATAAACCAAACGATAGACAATAAAATTATCTATTAGATGCCCTCAACAAATTGTCGATAAATAGATAAATAGACGAGTAATTAACAAGAAAATTAAGACATTTTTGTCATATTTTACGATTTTTAGTTAAAAATATATTATATAAAGTGAAAAATCTCATCTTAGGAAATAGATAAATTAATACATGTATATACCAAAAGATAGACAATAAAATTATCTATTAGATGCCATCAACAAATTGTCGATAGATAAATAAATAGACGTGTAATTAACGAAAAATTGGGACACTTTGGTCATATTTTACTATTTTTAGTCAAAAATATATTATATAAAGTGAAATTTCTCATCTTAGAAAATAGATAAATTGATACATGTATATACGAAAAGATAGACAATAAAATTCTCTATTAGATGCCTTCAACAAATTGTCGATAGATAGATAAATAGACGAGTAATTAACGAAAAATTGGGACACTTTGGTCATATTTTACAATTTTTAGTCAAAAATATATTATATAAAGTGAAATTTTTCATCTTAGGAAATAGATAAATTGATACATGTATATACGAAAAGATAGACAATAAATTATCTATTAGGTGCCATCAACAAATTTTCCATAGATAGATAAATAGACGAGTAATAAATAAATAAATAAAGACACTTTGGTCATATTTTACAATTTTGTCAAAAATATATTATATAAAGTGACATTTCTCATCTTATGAAATAGATAAATTGATACATGTATATACGAAAAGATAGACAATAAAATTATCTATTAGATGCCATCAACAAATTGTCGATAGATAGATAAATAGATGAGTAAAAAATGAAATAATTAAGACACTTTTGTCATATCTTACAATTTTTAATCAAAAATATAATACATAAAGTGAAATTTCTCATCTTAGGAATAAGATAAATAGATACATGTTTAAACCAAACGATAAACAATAAAATTATCTATTAGATGCCCTCAACAAATTGTCGATAAATAGATAAATAGACGAGTAATTAACAAGAAAATAAAGACATTTTTGTCATATTTTACTATTTTTAGTTAAAAATATATTATATAAAGTGAAATGTCTCATCTTAGGAAATGGATAAATAGATACATGTATATACCAAAAGATAGACAATAAAATTATCTATTAGATGCCATCAACAAATTGTCGATAGATTGATAAATAGACGAGTAATTAACGAAAAAAGTGGGACACTTTGGTCATATTTTACAATTTTTAGTCAAAAATATATTATATAAAGTGAAATTTCTCATCTTAGGAAATAGATAAATTGATACATGTATATACGAAAAGATAGACAATAAAATTATCTATTAGGTGCCATCAACAAATTTTCCATAGATAGATAAATAGACGAGTAATAAATGAAATAATTAAGACACTTTTGTCATATCTTACAATTTTTAGTCAAAAATATATTATATAAAGTGAAAATTCTCATCTTAGGAATAAGATAAATAGATACATGTATAAACCAAACGATAGACAATAAAATTATCTATTAGATGCCATCAACAAATTGTCGATAAATAGATAAATAGACGAGTAATTAACAAGAAAATTAAGACATTTTTGTCATATTTTACTATTTTTAGTTAAAAATATATTATATAAAGTGAAATTTCTCATCTTAGGAAATAGATAAATTAATACATGTATATACCAAAGGATAGACAATAAAATTATCTATTAGATGCCATCAACAAATTGTCGATAGATAGATAAATAGACGAGTAATTAACGAAAAAAGTGGGACACTTTGGTCATATTTTACTATTTTTAGTCAAAAATATATTATATAAAGTGGAATTTCTCATCTTAGGAAATAGATAAATAGATACATGTATATACCAAAAGATAGACAATAGAATTATCTATTAGATGCCATCAACAAACTTTCAATAGATAGATAAATAGACGAGTACTAAATGAATAAATTAAGACATTTTTGTCATATTTAACCATTTTTAGTTAAAAATATATTATATAAAGTGAAATTTCTCATCTTAGGAAATAGATAAATTGATACATGTATATACCAAAAGATAGACAATAAAATTATCTATTAGATGCTATCAACAAATTGTCGATAGATAGATAAATAGACGAGTAATTAACGAAAAAAGTGGGACACTTTGGTCATATTTTACTATTTTTAGTCAAAAATATAATATATAAAGTGAAATTTCTCATCTTAGGAATAAGATAAATAGATACATGTATAAACCAAACGATAGACAATAAAATTATCTATTAGATGCCATCAAAAAATTGTCGATAAATAGATAAATAGACGAGTAATTAACAAGAAAATTAAGACATTTTTGTCATATTTTACGATTTTTAGTTAAAAATATATTATATAAAGTGAAAAATCTCATCTTAGGAAATAGATAAATTAATACATGTATATACCAAAAGATAGACAATAAAATGATCTATTAGATGCCATCAACAAACTTTCAATAGATAGATAAATAGACGAGTACTAAATGAATAAATTAAGACATTTTTGTCATATTTAATCATTTTTAGTTAAAAATATATTATATAAAGTGAAATTTCTCATCTTAGGAAATAGATAAATTAATACATGTATATACCAAAAGATAGACAATAAAATTATCTATTAGATGGCATCAACAAATTGTCGATAGATAAATAAATAGACGAGTAATTAACGAAAAAAGTGGGACACTTTGGTCATATTTTACTATTTTTAGTCAAAAATATATTATATAGAGTGGAATTTCTCATCTTAGGAAATAGATAAATTGATACATGTATATACGAAAAGATAGACAATAAAATTATCTATTAGATGCCATCAACAAATTGTCGATAGATAGATAAATAGATGAGTAATAAATGAAATAATTAAGACACTTTTGTCATATTTTACAATTTTTAGTCAAAAATATAATATATAAAGTGAAATTTCTCATCTTAGGAATAAGATAAATAGATACATGTATAAACCAAACGATAGACAATAAAATTATCTATTAGATGCCATCAACAAATTGTCGATAGATAGATAAATAGACGAGTAATTAACGAAAAAAGTGGGACACTTTGGTCATATTTTACTATTTTTAGTCAAAAATATATTATATAAAGTGGAATTTCTCATCTTAGGAAATAGATAAATAGATACATGTATATACCAAAAGATAGACAATAGAATTATCTATTAGATGCCATCAACAAACTTTCAATAGATAGATAAATAGACGAGTACTAAATGAATAAATTAAGACATTTTTGTCATATTTAATCATTTTTAGTTAAAAATATATTATATAAAGTGAAATTTCTCATCTTAGGAAATAGATAAATTGATACATGTATATACCAAAAGATAGACAATAAAATTATCTATTAGATGCCATCAACAAATTGTCGATAGATAGATAAATAGACGAGTAATTAACGAAAAAAGTGGGACACTTTGGTCATATTTTACTATTTTTAGTCAAAAATATATTATATAGAGTGGAATTTCTCATCTTAGGAAATAGATAAATTGATACATGTATATACGAAAAGATAGACAATAAAATTATCTATTAGACGCCATCAACAAATTGTCGATAGATAGATAAATAGACGAGTAATTAACGAAAAAAGTGGGAAACTTTGGTCATATTTTACAATTTTTAGTCAAAAAATATTATATAAAGTGAAATTTCTCATCTTAGGAAATAGATAAATTGATACATGTATATACGAAAAGATAGACAATAAAATTATCTATTAGGTGCCATCAACAAATTTTCCATAGATAGATAAATAGACGAGTAATTAACAATAAAATTAAGACATTTTTGTCATATTTTACTATTTTTAGTTAAAAATATATTATATAAAGTGAAATTTCTCATCTTAGGAAATAGATAAATTAATACATGTATATACCAAAAGATAGACAATAAAATTATCTATTAGATGCCATCAACAAATTGTCGATAGATAGATAAATAGATGAGTAATAAATGAAATAATTAAGAAACTTTTGTCATATTTTACAATTTTTAGTCAAAAATATAATATATAAAGTGAAATTTCTCATCTTAGGAATAAGATAAATAGATACATGTATAAACCAAACGATAGACAATAAAATTATCTATTAGATGCCATCAAAAAATTGTCGATAAATAGATAAATAGACGAGTAATTAACAAGAAAATTAAGACATTTTTGTCATATTTTACGATTTTTAGTTAAAAATATATTATATAAAGTGAAAAATCTCATCTTAGGAAATAGATAAATTAATACATGTATATACCAAAAGATAGACAATAAAATTATCTATTAGATGCCATCAACAAATTGTCGATAGATAAATAAATAGACGAGTAATTAACGAAAAAAGTGGGACACTTTGGTCATATTTTACTATTTTTAGTCAAAAATATATTATATAGAGTGGAATTTCTCATCTTAGGAAATAGATAAATTGATACATGTATATACGAAAAGATAGACAATAAAATTATCTATTAGATGCCATCAACAAATTGTCGATAGATAGATAAATAGACGAGTAATTAACGAAAAAAGTGGGACACTTTGGTCATATTTTACTATTTTTAGTCAAAAATATATTATATAAAGTGGAATTTCTCATCTTAGGAAATAGATAAATAGATACATGTATATACCAAAAGATAGACAATAGAATTATCTATTAGATGCCATCAACAAACTTTCAATAAATAGATAAATAGACGAGTACTAAATGAATAAATTAAGACATTTTTGTCATATTTAATCATATTTAGTTAAAAATATATTATATAAAGTGAAATTTCTCATCTTAGGAAATAGATAAATTGATACATGTATATACCAAAAGATAGACAATAAAATTATCTATTAGATGCCATCAACAAATTGTCGATAGATAGATAAATAGACGAGTAATTAACGAAAAAAGTGGGACACTTTGGTCATATTTTACTATTTTTAGTCAAAAATATATTATATAGAGTGGAATTTCTCATCTTAGGAAATAGATAAATTGATACATGTATATACGAAAAGATAGACAATAAAATTATCTATTAGATGCCATCAACAAATTGTCGATAGATTGATAAATAGATGAGTAATAAATGAAATAATTAAGACACTTTTGTCATATTTTACAATTTTTAGTCAAAAATATAATATATAAAGTGAAATTTCTCATCTTAGGAATAAGATAAATAGATACATGTATAAACCAAACGATAGACAATAAAATTATCTATTAGATGCCATCAAAAAATTGTCGATAAATAGATAAATAGACGAGTAATTAACAAGAAAATTAAGACATTTTTGTCATATTTTACGATTTTTAGTTAAAAATATATTATATAAAGTGAAAAATCTCATCTTAGGAAATAGATAAATTAATACATGTATATACCAAAAGATAGACAATAAACTTATCTATTAGATGCCATCAACAAATTGTCGATAGATAAATAAATAGACGAGTAATTAACGAAAAAAGTGGGACACTTTGGTCATATTTTACTATTTTTAGTCAAAAATATATTATATAGAGTGGAATTTCTCATCTTAGGAAATAGATAAATTGATACATGTATATACGAAAAGATAGACAATAAAATTATCTATTAGATGCCATCAACAAATTGTCGATAGATAGATAAATAGACGAGTAATTAACGAAAAAAGTGGGACACTTTGGTCATATTTTACTATTTTTAGTCAAAAATATATTATATAAAGTGGAATTTCTCATCTTAGGAAATAGATAAATAGATACATGTATATACCAAAAGATAGACAATAGAATTATCTATTAGATGCCATCAACAAACTTTCAATAAATAGATAAATAGACGAGTACTAAATGAATAAATTAAGACATTTTTGTCATATTTAATCATATTTAGTTAAAAATATATTATATAAAGTGAAATTTCTCATCTTAGGAAATAGATAAATTGATACATGTATATACCAAAAGATAGACAATAAAATTATCTATTAGATGCCATCAACAAATTGTCGATAGATAGATAAATAGACGAGTAATTAACGAAAAAAGTGGGACACTTTGGTCATATTTTACTATTTTTAGTCAAAAATATATTATATAGAGTGGAATTTCTCATCTTAGGAAATAGATAAATTGATACATGTATATACGAAAAGATAGACAATAAAATTATCTATTAGATGCCATCAACAAATTGTCGATAAATTGATAAATAGATGAGTAATAAATGAAATAATTAAGACACTTTTGTCATATTTTACAATTTTTAGTCAAAAATATAATATATAAAGTGAAATTTCTCATCTTAGGAATAAGATAAATAGATACATGTATAAACCAAACGATAGACAATAAAATTATCTATTAGATGCCATCAAAAAATTGTCGATAAATAGATAAATAGACGAGTAATTAACAAGAAAATTAAGACATTTTTGTCATATTTTACGATTTTTAGTTAAAAATATATTATATAAAGTGAAAAATCTCATCTTAGGAAATAGATAAATTAATACATGTATATACCAAAAGATAGACAATAAAATTATCTATTAGATGCCATCAACAAATTGTCGATAGATAAATAAATAGACGAGTAATTAACGAAAAAAATGGGACACTTTGGTCATATTTTACTATTTTTAGTCAAAAATATATTATATAGAGTGGAATTTCTCATCTTAGGAAATAGATAAATTGATACATGTATATACGAAAAGATAGACAATAAAATTATCTATTAGATGCCATCAACAAATTGTCGATAGATAGATAAATAGATGAGTAATAAATGAAATAATTAAGACACTTTTGTCATATTTTACAATTTTTAGTCAAAAATATAATATATAAAGTGAAATTTCTCATCTTAGGAATAAGATAAATAGATACATGTATAAACCAAACGATAGACAATAAAATTATCTATTAGATGCCATCAACAAATTGTCGATAGATAGATAAATAGACGAGTAATTAACGAAAAAATTGGGACACTTTGGTCATATTTTACTATTTTTAGTCAAAAATATATTATATAGAGTGGAATTTCTCATCTTAGGAAATAGATAAATTGATACATGTATATACGAAAAGATAGACAATAAAATTAGCTATTAGATGCCATCAACAAATTGTCGATAGATAGATAAATAGACGAGTAATTAACGAAAAAAGTGGGACACTTTGGTCATATTTTACAATTTTTAGTCAAAAATATATTATATAAAGTGAAATTTCTCATCTTAGGAAATAGATAAATTGATACATGTATATACGAAAAGATAGACAATAAAATTATCTATTAGGTGCCATCAACAAATTTTCCATAGATAGATAAATAGACGAGTAATTAACAATAAAATTAAGACATTTTTGTCATATTTTACCATTTTTAGTTAAAAATATATTATATAAAGTGAAATTTCTCATCTTAGGAAATAGATAAATTAATACATGTATATACCAAAAGATAGACAATAAAATTATCTATTAGATGCCATCAACAAATTGTCAATAGATAGATAAATAGACGAGTAATTAACAAAAAAAGTGGGACACTTTGGTCATATTTTACTATTTTTAGTCAAAAATATATTATATAAAGTGGAATTTCTCATCTTAGGAAATAGATAAATTGATACATGTATATACGAAAAGATAGACAATAAAATTATCTATTAGATGCCATCAACAAATTGTCGATAGATAGATAAATAGATGAGTAATAAATGAAATAATTAAGACACTTTTGTCATATTTTACAATTTTTAGTCAAAAATATAATATATAAAGTGAAATTTCTCATCTTAGGAATAAGATAAATAGATACATGTATAAACCAAACGATAGACAATAAAATTATCTATTAGATGCCATCAACAAATTGTCGATAAATAGATAAATAGACGAGTAATTAAAAAGAAAATTAAGACATTTTTGTCATATGTTACGATTTTTAGTTAAAAATATATTATATAAAGTGAAAAATCTCATCTTAGGTAATAGATAAATTAATACATGTATATACCAAAAGATAGACAATAAAATTATCTATTTGATGCCATCAACAAATTGTCGATAGATAAATAAATAGACGAGTAATTAACGAAAAAAGTGGGACACTTTGGTCATATTTTACTATTTTTAGTCAAAAATATATTATATAAAGTGAAATTTCTCATCTTAGGAAATAGATAAATTGATACATGTATATACGAAAAGATAGACAATAAAATTCTCTATTAGATGCTTTCAACAAATTGTCGATAGATAGATAAATAGACGAGTAATTAACGAAAAATTGGGACACTTTGGTCATATTTTACCATTTTTAGTCAAAAATATATTATATAAAGTGAAATTTTTCATCTTAGAAAATAGATAAATTGATACATGTATATACGAAAAGATAGACAATAAAATTATCTATTAGGTGCCATCAACAAATTTTCCATAGATAGATAAATAGACGAGTAATAAATGAATAAATAAAGACACTTTGGTCATATTTTACAATTTTGTCAAAAATATATTATATAAAGTGACATTTCTCATCTTATGAAATAGATAAATTGATACATGTATATACGAAAAGATATACAATAAAATTATCTATTAGATGCCATCAACAAATTGTCGATAGATAGATAAATAGATGAGTAAAAAATGAAATAATTAAGACACTTTTGTCATATCTTACAATTTTTAGTCAAAAATATAATACATAAAGTGAAATTTCTCATTTTAGGAATAAGATAAATAGATACATGTTTAAACCAAACGATAGACAATAAAATTATCTATTAGATGCCCTCAACAAATTGTCGATAAATAGATAAATAGACGAGTAATTAACAAGAAAATTAAGAAATTTTTGTCATATTTTACTATTTTTAGTTAAAAATATATTATATAAAGTGAAATTTCTCATCTTAGGAAATGGATAAATAGATACATGTATATACCAAAAGATAGACAATAAAATTATCTATTAGATGCCATCAACAAATTGTCGATAGATTGATAAATAGACGAGTAATTAACGAAAAAAGTGGGACACTTTGGTCATATTTTACAATTTTTAGTCAAAAATATATTATATAAAGTGAAATTTCTCATCTTAGGAAATAGGTAAATTGATACATGTATATACGAAAAGATAGACAATAAAATTATCTATTAGGTGCCATCAACAAATTTTCCATAGATAGATAAATAGACGAGTAATAAATGAAATAATTAAGACACTTTTGTCATATCTTACAATTTTTAGTCAAAAATATAATATATAAAGTGAAATTTCTCATCTTAGGAATAAGATAAATAGATACATGTATAAACCAAAAGATAGACAATAAAATTATCTATTAGATGCCATCAACAAATTGTCGATAAATAGATAAATAGACGAGTAATTAACAAGAAAATTAAGACATTTTTGTCATATTTTACTATTTTTAGTTAAAAATATATTATATAAAGTGAAATTTCTCATCTTAGGAAATAGATAAATTAATACATGTATATACCAAAAGATAGACAATAAAATTATCTATTAGATGCCATCAACAAATTGTCGATAGATAGATAAATAGACGAGTAATTAACGAGAAAAGTGGGACACTTTGGTCATATTTTACTATTTTTAGTCAAAAATATATTATATAGAGTGGAATTTCTCATCTTAGGAAATAGATAAATTGATACATGTATATACGAAAAGATAGACAATAAAATTATCTATTAGATGCCATCAACAAATTGTCGATAGATTGATAAATAGATGAGTAATAAATGAAATAATTAAGACACTTTTGTCATATTTTACAATTTTTAGTCAAAAATATAATATATAAAGTGAAATTTCTCATCTTAGGAATAAGATAAATAGATACATGTATAAACCAAACGATAGACAATAAAATTATCTATTAGATGCCATCAAAAAATTGTCGATAAATAGATAAATAGACGAGTAATTAACAAGAAAATTAAGACATTTTTGTCATATTTTACGATTTTTAGTTAAAAATATATTATATAAAGTGAAAAATCTCATCTTAGGAAATAGATAAATTAATACATGTATATACCAAAAGATAGACAATAAAATTATCTATTAGATGGCATCAACAAATTGTCGATAGATAAATAAATAGACGAGTAATTAACGAAAAAAGTGGGACACTTTGGTCATATTTTACTATTTTTAGTCAAAAATATATTATATAGAGTGGAATTTCTCATCTTAGGAAAAGGATAAATTGATACATGTATATACGAAAAGATAGACAATAAAATTATCTATTAGATGCCGTCAACAAATTGTCGATAGATAGATAAATAGATGAGTAATAAATGAAATAATTAAGACACTTTTGTCATATTTTACAATTTTTAGTCAAAAATATAATATATAAAGTGAAATTTCTCATCTTAGGAATAAGATAAATAGATACATGTATAAACCAAACGATAGACAATAAAATTATCTATTAGATGCCATCAACAAATTGTCGATAGATAGATAAATAGACGAGTAATTAACGAAAAAAGTGGGACACTTTGGTCATATTTTACTATTTTTAGTCAAAAATATATTATATAAAGTGGAATTTCTCATCTTAGGAAATAGATAAATAGATACATGTATATACCAAAAGATAGACAATAGAATTATCTATTAGATGCCATCAACAAACTTTCAATAGATAGATAAATAGACGAGTACTAAATGAATAAATTAAGACATTTTTGTCATATTTAATCATTTTTAGTTAAAAATATATTATATATATAAAGTGAAATTTCTCATCTTAGGAAATAGATAAATTGATACATGTATATACCAAAAGATAGACAATACAATTATCTATTAGATGCCATCAACAAATTGTCGATAGATAGATAAATAGACGAGTAATTAACGAAAAAAGTGGGACACTTTTGTCATATTTTACTATTTTTAGTCAAAAATATATTATATAGAGTGGAATTTCTCATCTTAGGAAATAGATAAATTGATACATGTATATACGAAAAGATAGACAATAAAATTATCTATTAGATGCCATCAACAAATTGTCGATAGATAGATAAATAGATGAGTAATAAATGAAATAATTAAGACACTTTTGTCATATTTTAAAATTTTTAGTCAAAAATATAATATATAAAGTGAAATTTCTCATCTTAGGAATAAGATAAATAGATACATGTATAAACCAAACGATAGACAATAAAATTATCTATTAGATGCCATCAACAAATTGTCGATAGATAGATAAATAGACGAGTAATTAGTGAAAAAATTGGGACACTTTGGTCATATTTTACTATTTTTAGTCAAAAATATATTATATAGAGTGGAATTTCTCATCTTAGGAAATAGATAAATTGATACATGTATATACGAAAAGATAGACAATAAAATTAGCTATTAGATGCCATCAACAAATTGTCGATAGATAGATAAATAGACGAGTAATTAACGAAAAAAGTGGGACACTTTGGTCATATTTTACAATTTTTAGTCAAAAATATATTATATAAAGTGAAATTTCTCATCTTAGGAAATAGATAAATTGATACATGTATATACGAAAAGATAGACAATAAAATTATCTATTAGGTGCCATCAACAAATTTTCCATAGATAGATAAATAGACGAGTAATTAACAATAAAATTAAGACATTTTTGTCATATTTTACTATTTTTAGTTAAAAATATATTATATAAAGTGAAATTTCTCATCTTAGGAAATAGATAAATTAATACATGTATATACCAAAAGATAGACAATAAAATTTTCTATTAGATGCCATCAACAAATTGTCAATAGATAGATAAATAGACGAGTAATTAACAAAAAAAGTGGGACACTTTGGTCATATTTTACTATTTTTAGTAAAAAATATATTATATAAAGTGGAATTTCTCATCTTAGGAAATAGATAAATTGATACATGTATATACGAAAAGATAGACAATAAAATTATCTATTAGATGCCATCAACAAATTGTCGATAGATAGATAAATAGATGAGTAATAAATGAAATAATTAAGACACTTTTGTCATATTTTACAATTTTTAGTCAAAAATATAATATATAAAGTGAAATTTCTCATCTTAGGAATAAGATAAATAGATACATGTATAAACCAAACGATAGACAATAAAATTATCTATTAGATGCCATCAACAAATTGTCGATAAATAGATAAATAGACGAGTAATTAAAAAGAAAATTAAGACATTTTTGTCATATTTTACGATTTTTAGTTAAAAATATATTATATAAAGTGAAAAATCTCATCTTAGGTAATAGATAAATTAATACATGTATATATCAAAAGATAGACAATAAAATTATCTATTTGATGCCATCAACAAATTGTCGATAGATAAATAAATAGACGAGTAATTAACGAAAAAAGTGGGACACTTTGGTCATATTTTACTATTTTTAGTCAAAAATATATTATATAAAGTGAAATTTCTCATCTTAGGAAATAGATAAATTGATACATGTATATACGAAAAGATAGACAATAAAATTCTCTATTAGATGCTTTCAACAAATTGTCGATAGATAGATAAATAGACGAGTAATTAACGAAAGATTGGGACACTTTGGTCATATTTTACCATTTTTAGTCAAAAATATATTATATAAAGTGAAATTTTTCATCTTAGAAAATAGATAAATTGATACATGTATATACGAAAAGATAGACAATAAAATTATCTATTAGGTGCCATCAACAAATTTTCCATAGATAGATAAATAGACGAGTAATAAATGAATAAATAAAGACACTTTGGTCATATTTTACAATTTTGTCAAAAATATATTATATAAAGTGACATTTCTCATCTTATGAAATAGATAAATTGATACATGTATATACGAAAAGATATACAATAAAATTATCTATTAGATGCCATCAACAAATTGTCGATAGATAGATAAATAGATGAGTAAAAAATGGAATAATTAAGACACTTTTGTCATATCTTACAATTTTTAGTCAAAAATATAATACATAAAGTGAAATTTCTCATTTTAGGAATAAGATAAATAGATACATGTTTAAACCAAACGATAGACAATAAAATTATCTATTAGATGCCCTCAACAAATTGTCGATAAATAGATAAATAGACGAGTAATTAACAAGAAAATTAAGAAATTTTTGTCATATTTTACTATTTTTAGTTAAAAATATATTATATAAAGTGAAATTTCTCATCTTAGGAAATGGATAAATAGATACATGTATATACCAAAAGATAGACAATAAAATTATCTATTAGATGCCATCAACAAATTGTCGATAGATTGATAAATAGACGAGTAATTAACGAAAAAAGTGGGACACTTTGGTCATATTTTACAATTTTTAGTCAAAAATATATTATATAAAGTGAAATTTCTCATCTTAGGAAATAGGTAAATTGATACATGTATATACGAAAAGATAGACAATAAAATTATCTATTAGGTGCCATCAACAAATTTTCCATAGATAGATAAATAGACGAGTAATAAATGAAATAATTAAGACACTTTTGTCATATCTTACAATTTTTAGTCAAAAATATAATATATAAAGTGAAATTTCTCATCTTAGGAATAAGATAAATAGATACATGTATAAACCAAACGATAGACAATAAAATTATCTATTAGATGCCATCAACAAATTGTCGATAAATAGATAAATAGACGAGTAATTAACAAGAAAATTAAGACATTTTTGTCATATTTTACTATTTTTAGTTAAAAATATATTATATAAAGTGAAATTTCTCATCTTAGGAAATAGATAAATTAATACATGTATATACCAAAAGATAGACAATAAAATTATCTATTAGATGCCATCAACAAATTGTCGATAGATAGATAAATAGACGAGTAATTAACGAGAAAAGTGGGACACTTTGGTCATATTTTACTATTTTTAGTCAAAAATATATTATATAGAGTGGAATTTCTCATCTTAGGAAATAGATAAATTGATACATGTATATACGAAAAGATAGACAATAAAATTATCTATTAGATGCCATCAACAAATTGTCGATAGATTGATAAATAGATGAGTAATAAATGAAATAATTAAGACACTTTTGTCATATTTTACAATTTTTAGTCAAAAATATAATATATAAAGTGAAATTTCTCATCTTAGGAATAAGATAAATAGATACATGTATAAACCAAACGATAGACAATAAAATTATCTATTAGATGCCATCAAAAAATTGTCGATAAATAGATAAATAGACGAGTAATTAACAAGAAAATTAAGACATTTTTGTCATATTTTACGATTTTTAGTTAAAAATATATTATATAAAGTGAAAAATCTCATCTTAGGAAATAGATAAATTAATACATGTATATACCAAAAGATAGACAATAAAATTATCTATTAGATGGCATCAACAAATTGTCGATAGATAAATAAATAGACGAGTAATTAACGAAAAAAGTGGGACACTTTGGTCATATTTTACTATTTTTAGTCAAAAATATATTATATAGAGTGGAATTTCTCATCTTAGGAAAAGGATAAATTGATACATGTATATACGAAAAGATAGACAATAAAATTATCTATTAGATGCCGTCAACAAATTGTCGATAGATAGATAAATAGATGAGTAATAAATGAAATAATTAAGACACTTTTGTCATATTTTACAATTTTTAGTCAAAAATATAATATATAAAGTGAAATTTCTCATCTTAGGAATAAGATAAATAGATACATGTATAAACCAAACGATAGACAATAAAATTATCTATTAGATGCCATCAACAAATTGTCGATAGATAGATAAATAGACGAGTAATTAACGAAAAAAGTGGGACACTTTGGTCATATTTTACTATTTTTAGTCAAAAATATATTATATAAAGTGGAATTTCTCATCTTAGGAAATAGATAAATAGATACATGTATATACCAAAAGATAGACAATAGAATTATCTATTAGATGCCATCAACAAACTTTCAATAGATAGATAAATAGACGAGTACTAAATGAATAAATTAAGACATTTTTGTCATATTTAATCATTTTTAGTTAAAAATATATTATATAAAGTGAAATTTCTCATCTTAGGAAATAGATAAATTGATACATGTATATACCAAAAGATAGACAATACAATTATCTATTAGATGCCATCAACAAATTGTCGATAGATAGATAAATAGACGAGTAATTAACGAAAAAAGTGGGACACTTTTGTCATATTTTACTATTTTTAGTCAAAAATATATTATATAGAGTGGAATTTCTCATCTTAGGAAATAGATAAATTGATACATGTATATACGAAAAGATAGACAATAAAATTATCTATTAGATGCCATCAACAAATTGTCGATAGATTGATAAATAGATGAGTAATAAATGAAATAATTAAGACACTTTTGTCATATTTTACAATTTTTAGTCAAAAATATAATATATAAAGTGAAATTTCTCATCTTAGGAATAAGATAAATAGATACATGTATAAACCAAACGATAGACAATAAAATTATCTATTAGATGCCATCAAAAAATTGTCGATAAATAGATAAATAGACGAGTAATTAACAAGAAAATTAAGACATTTTTGTCATATTTTACGATTTTTAGTTAAAAATATATCATATAAAGTGAAAAATCTCATCTTAGGAAATAGATAAATTAATACATGTATATACCAAAAAATAGACAATAAAATTATCTATTAGATGCCATCAACAAATTGTCGATAGATAAATAAATAGACGAGTAATTAACAAAAAAAGTGGGACACTTTGGTCATATTTTACTATTTTTAGTCAAAAATATATTATATAGAGTGGAATTTCTCATCTTAGGAAATAGATAAATTGATACATGTATATACGAAAAGATAGACAATAAAATTATCTATTAGATGCCATCAACAAATTGTCGATAGATAGATAAATAGATGAGTAATAAATGAAATAATTAAGACACTTTTGTCATATTTTACAATTTTTAGTCAAAAATATAATATATAAAGTGAAATTTCTCATCTTAGGAATAAGATAAATAGATACATGTATAAACCAAACGATAGACAATAAAATTATCTATTAGGTGCCATCAACAAATTGTCGATAGATAGATAAATAGACGAGTAATTAACGAAAAAAGTGGGACACTTTGGTCATATTTTACTATTTTCAGTCAAAAATATATTATATAAAGTGGAATTTCTCATCTTAGGAAATAGATAAATAGATACATGTATATACCAAAAGATAGACAATAGAATTATCTATTAGATGCCATCAACAAACTTTCAATAGATAGATAAATAGACGAGTACTAAATGAATAAATTAAGACATTTTTGTCACATTTAATCATTTTTAGTTAAAAATATATTATATAAAGTGAAATTTCTCATCTTAGGAAATAGATAAATTGATACATGTATATACCAAAAGATAGACAATAAAATTATCTATTAGATGCCATCAACAAATTGTCGATAGATAGATAAATAGACGAGTAATTAACGAAAAAATTGGGACACTTTGGTCATATTTTACTATTTTTAGTCAAAAATATATTATATAGAGTGGAATTTCTCATCTTAGGAAATAGATAAATTGATACATGTATATACGAAAAGATAGACAATAAAATTATCTATTAGATGCCATCAACAAATTGTCGATAGATAGATAAATAGACGAGTAATTAACGAAAAAAGTGGGACACTTTGGTCATATTTTACAATTTTTAGTCAAAAATATATTATATAAAGTGAAATTTCACATCTTAGGAAATAGATCAATTGATACATGTATATACGAAAAGATAGACAATAAAATTATCTATTAGATGCCATCAACAAACTTTCAATAGATAGATAAATAGACGAGTACTAAATGAATAAATTAAGACATTTTTGTCATATTTAACCATTTTTAGTTAAAAATATATTATATAAAGTGAAATTTCTCATCTTAGGAAATAGATAAATTGATACATGTATATACCAAAAGATAGACAATAAAATTATCTATTAGATGCCATCAACAAATTGTCGATAGATAGATAAATAGACGAGTAATTAACGAAAAAAGTGGGACACTTTGGTCATATTTTACTATTTTTAGTCAAAAATATATTATATAGAGTGGAATTTCTCATCTTAGGAAATAGATAAATTGATACATGTATATACGAAAAGATAGACAATAAAATTATCTATTAGATGCCATCAACAAATTGTCGATAGATAGATAAATAGATGAGTAATAAATGAAATAATTAAGACACTTTTGTCATATTTTACAATTTTTAGTCAAAAATATAATATATAAAGTGAAATTTCTCATCTTAGGAATAAGATAAATAGATATATGTATAAACCAAACGATAGACAATAAAATTATCTATTAGATGCCCTCAACAAATTGTCGATAAATAGATAAATAGACGAGTAATTAACAAGAAAATTAAGACATTTTTGTCATATTTTACGATTTTTAGTTAAAAATATATTATATAAAGTGAAAAATCTCATCTTAGGAAATAGATAAATTAATTCATGTATATACCAAAAGATAGACAATAAAATTATCTATTAGATGCCATCAACAAATTGTCGATAGATAAATAAATAGACGTGTAATTAACGAAAAATTGGGACACTTTGGTCATATTTTACTATTTTTAGTCAAAAATATATTATATAAAGTGAAATTTCTCATCTTAGAAAATAGATAAATTGATACATGTATATACGAAAAGATAGACAATAAAATTATCTATTAGATGCCTTCAACAAATTGTCGATAGATAGATAAATAGACGAGTAATTAGCGAAAAATTGGGACACTTTGGTCATATTTTACAATTTTTAGTCAAAAATATATTATATAAAGTGAAATTTTTCATCTTAGGAAATAGATAAATTGATACATGTATATACGAAAAGATAGACAATAAATTATCTATTAGGAGCCATCAACAAATTTTCCATAGATAGATAAATAGACGAGTAATAAATAAATAAATAAAGACACTTTGGTCATATTTTACAATTTTGTCAAAAATATATTATATAAAGTGACATTTCTCATCTTATGAAATAGATAAATTGATACATGTATATACGAAAAGATAGACAATAAAATTATCTATTAGATGCCATCAACAAATTGTCGATAGATAGATAAATAGATGAGTAAAAAATGAAATAATTAAGACACTTTTGTCATATCTTACAATTTTTAATCAAAAATATAATACATAAAGTGAAATTTCTCATCTTAGGAATAAGATAAATAGATACATGTTTAAACCAAACGATAAACAATAAAATTATCTATTAGATGCCCTCAACAAATTGTCGATAAATAGATAAATAGACGAGTAATTAACAAGAAAATAAAGACATTTTTGTCATATTTTACTATTTTTAGTTAAAAATATATTATATAAAGTGAAATTTCTCATCTTAGGAAATGGATAAATAGATACATGTATATACCAAAAGATAGACAATAAAATTATCTATTAGATGCCATCAACAAATTGTCGATAGATTGATAAATAGACGAGTAATTAACGAAAAAAGTGGGACACTTTGGTCATATTTTACTATTTTTAGTCAAAAATATATTATATAAAGTGGAATTTCTCATCTTAGGAAATAGATAAATTGATACATGTATATACGAAAAGATAGACAATAAAATTATCTATTAGATGCCATCAACAAATTGTCGATAGATAGATAAATAGATGAGTAATAAATGAAATAATTAAGACACTTTTGTCATATTTTACAATTTTTAGTCAAAAATATAATATATAAAGTGAAATTTCTCATCTTAGGAATAAGATAAATAGATATATGTATAAACCAAACGATAGACAATAAAATTATCTATTAGATGCCCTCAACAAATTGTCGATAAATAGATAAATAGACGAGTAATTAACAAGAAAATTAAGACATTTTTGTCATATTTTACGATTTTTAGTTAAAAATATATTATATAAAGTGAAAAATCTCATCTTAGGAAATAGATAAATTAATTCATGTATATACCAAAAGATAGACAATAAAATTATCTATTAGATGCCATCAACAAATTGTCGATAGATAAATAAATAGACGTGTAATTAACGAAAAATTGGGACACTTTGGTCATATTTTACTATTTTTAGTCAAAAATATATTATATAAAGTGAAATTTCTCATCTTAGAAAATAGATAAATTGATACATGTATATACGAAAAGATAGACAATAAAATTCTCTATTAGATGCCTTCAACAAATTGTCGATAGATAGATAAATAGACGAGTAATTAACGAAAAATTGGGACACTTTGGTCATATTTTACAATTTTTAGTCAAAAATATATTATATAAAGTGAAATTTTTCATCTTAGGAAATAGATAAATTGATACATGTATATACGAAAAGATAGACAATAAATTATCTATTAGGAGCCATCAACAAATTTTCCATAGATAGATAAATAGACGAGTAATAAATAAATAAATAAAGACACTTTGGTCATATTTTACAATTTTGTCAAAAATATATTATATAAAGTGACATTTCTCATCTTATGAAATAGATAAATTGATACATGTATATACGAAAAGATAGACAATAAAATTATCTATTAGATGCCATCAACAAATTGTCGATAGATAGATAAATAGATGAGTAAAAAATGAAATAATTAAGACACTTTTGTCATATCTTACAATTTTTAATCAAAAATATAATACATAAAGTGAAATTTCTCATCTTAGGAATAAGATAAGTAGATACATGTTTAAACCAAACGATAAACAATAAAATTATCTATTAGATGCCCTCAACAAATTGTCGATAAATAGATAAATAGACGAGTAATTAACAAGAAAATTAAGACATTTTGTCATATTTTACTATTTTTAGTTAAAAATATATTATATAAAGTGAAATTTCTCATCTTAGGAAATGGATAAATGGATACATGTATATACCAAAAGATAGACAATAAAATTATCTATTAGATGCCATCAACAAATTGTCGATAGATTGATAAATAGACGAGTAATTAACGAAAAAAGTGGGACACTTTGGTCATATTTTACTATTTTTAGTCAAAAATATATTATATAAAGTGGAATTTCTCATCTTAGGAAATAGATAAATTGATACATGTATATACGAAAAGATAGACAATAAAATTATCTATTAGATGCCATCAACAAATTGTCGATAGATAGATAAATAGATGAGTAATAAATGAAATAATTAAGACACTTTTGTCATATTTTACAATTTTTAGTCAAAAATATAATATATAAAGTGAAATTTCTCATCTTAGGAATAAGATAAATAGATATATGTATAAACCAAACGATAGACAATAAAATTATCTATTAGATGCCCTCAACAAATTGTCGATAAATAGATAAATAGACGAGTAATTAACAAGAAAATTAAGACATTTTTGTCATATTTTACGATTTTTAGTTAAAAATATATTATATAAAGTGAAAAATCTCATCTTAGGAAATAGATAAATTAATTCATGTATATACCAAAAGATAGACAATAAAATTATCTATTAGATGCCATCAACAAATTGTCGATAGATAAATAAATAGACGTGTAATTAACGAAAAATTGGGACACTTTGGTCATATTTTACTATTTTTAGTCAAAAATATATTATATAAAGTGAAATTTCTCATCTTAGAAAATAGATAAATTGATACATGTATATACGAAAAGATAGACAATAAAATTCTCTATTAGATGCCTTCAACAAATTGTCGATAGATAGATAAATAGACGAGTAATTAACGAAAAATTGGGACACTTTGGTCATATTTTACAATTTTTAGTCAAAAATATATTATATAAAGTGAAATTTTTCATCTTAGGAAATAGATAAATTGATACATGTATATACGAAAAGATAGACAATAAATTATCTATTAGGTGCCATCAACAAATTTTCCATAGATAGATAAATAGACGAGTAATAAATAAATAAATAAAGACACTTTGGTCATATTTTACAATTTTGTCAAAAATATATTATATAAAGTGACATTTCTCATCTTATGAAATAGATAAATTGATACATGTATATACGAAAAGATAGACAATAAAATTATCTATTAGATGCCATCAACAAATTGTCGATAGATAGATAAATAGATGAGTAAAAAATGAAATAATTAAGACACTTTTGTCATATCTTACAATTTTTAATCAAAAATATAATACATAAAGTGAAATTTCTCATCTTAGGAATAAGATAAATAGATACATGTTTAAACCAAACGATAAACAATAAAATTATCTATTAGATGCCCTCAACAAATTGTCGATAAATAGATAAATAGACGAGTAATTAACAAGAAAATAAAGACATTTTTGTCATATTTTACTATTTTTAGTTAAAAATATATTATATAAAGTGAAATGTCTCATCTTAGGAAATGGATAAATAGATACATGTATATACCAAAAGATAGACAATAAAATTATCTATTAGATGCCATCAACAAATTGTCGATAGATTGATAAATAGACGAGTAATTAACGAAAAAAGTGGGACACTTTGGTCATATTTTACAATTTTTAGTCAAAAATATATTATATAAAGTGAAATTTCTCATCTTAGGAAATAGATAAATTGATACATGTATATACGAAAAGATAGACAATAAAATTATCTATTAGGTGCCATCAACAAATTTTCCATAGATAGATAAATAGACGAGTAATAAATGAAATAATTAAGACACTTTTGTCATATCTTACAATTTTTAGTCAAAAATATATTATATAAAGTGAAAATTCTCATCTTAGGAATAAGATAAATAGATACATGTATAAACCAAACGATAGACAATAAAATTATCTATTAGATGCCATCAACAAATTGTCGATAAATAGATAAATAGACGAGTAATTAACAAGAAAATTAAGACATTTTTGTCATATTTTACTATTTTTAGTTAAAAATATATTATATAAAGTGAAATTTCTCATCTTAGGAAATAGATAAATTAATACATGTATATACCAAAAGATAGACAATAAAATTATCTATTAGATGCCATCAACAAATTGTCGATAGATAGATAAATAGACGAGTAATTAACGAAAAAAGTGGGACACTTTGGTCATATTTTACTATTTTTAGTCAAAAATATATTATATAAAGTGGAATTTCTCATCTTAGGAAATAGATAAATAGATACATGTATATACCAAAAGATAGACAATAGAATTATCTATTAGATGCCATCAACAAACTTTCAATAGATAGATAAATAGACGAGTACTAAATGAATAAATTAAGACATTTTTGTCATATTTAACCATTTTTAGTTAAAAATATATTATATAAAGTGAAATTTCTCATCTTAGGAAATAGATAAATTGATACATGTATATACCAAAAGATAGACAATAAAATTATCTATTAGATGCTATCAACAAATTGTCGATAGATAGATAAATAGACGAGTAATTAACGAAAAAAGTGGGACACTTTGGTCATATTTTACTATTTTTAGTCAAAAATATAATATATAAAGTGAAATTTCTCTTCTTAGGAATAAGATAAATAGATACATGTATAAACCAAACGATAGACAATAAAATTATCTATTAGATGCCATCAAAAAATTGTCGATAAATAGATAAATAGACGAGTAATTAACAAGAAAATTAAGACATTTTTGTCATATTTTACGATTTTTAGTTAAAAATATATTATATAAAGTGAAAAATCTCATCTTAGGAAATAGATAAATTAATACATGTATATACCAAAAGATAGACAATAAAATGATCTATTAGATGCCATCAACAAACTTTCAATAGATAGATAAATAGACGAGTACTAAATGAATAAATTAAGACATTTTTGTCATATTTAATCATTTTTAGTTAAAAATATATTATATAAAGTGAAATTTCTCATCTTAGGAAATAGATAAATTAATACATGTATATACCAAAAGATAGACAATAAAATTATCTATTAGATGGCATCAACAAATTGTCGATAGATAAATAAATAGACGAGTAATTAACGAAAAAAGTGGGACACTTTGGTCATATTTTACTATTTTTAGTCAAAAATATATTATATAGAGTGGAATTTCTCATCTTAGGAAATAGATAAATTGATACATGTATATACGAAAAGATAGACAATAAAATTATCTATTAGATGCCATCAACAAATTGTCGATAGATAGATAAATAGATGAGTAATAAATGAAATAATTAAGACACTTTTGTCATATTTTACAATTTTTAGTCAAAAATATAATATATAAAGTGAAATTTCTCATCTTAGGAATAAGATAAATAGATACATGTATAAACCAAACGATAGACAATAAAATTATCTATTAGATGCCATCAACAAATTGTCGATAGATAGATAAATAGACGAGTAATTAACGAAAAAATGGGACACTTTGGTCATATTTTACTATTTTTAGTCAAAAATATATTATATAAAGTGGAATTTCTCATCTTAGGAATAAGATAAATAGATACATGTATATAACAAAAGATAGACAATAGAATTATCTATTAGATGCCATCAACAAACTTTCAATAGATAGATAAATAGACGAGTACTAAATGAATAAATTAAGACATTTTTGTCATATTTAATCATTTTTAGTTAAAAATATATTATATAAAGTGAAATTTCTCATCTTAGGAAATAGATAAATTGATACATGTATATACCAAAAGATAGACAATAAAATTATCTATTAGATGCCATCAACAAATTGTCGATAGATAGATAAATAGACGAGTAATTAACGAAAAAAGTGGGACACTTTGGTCATATTTTACTATTTTTAGTCAAAAATATATTATATAGAGTGGAATTTCTCATCTTAGGAAATAGATAAATTGATACATGTATATACGAAAAGATAGACAATAAAATTATCTATTAGACGCCATCAACAAATTGTCGATAGATTGATAAATAGATGAGTAATAAATGAAATAATTAAGACACTTTTGTCATATTTTACAATTTTTAGTCAAAAATATAATATATAAAGTGAAATTTCTCATCTTAGGAATAAGATAAATAGATACATGTATAAACCAAACGATAGACAATAAAATTATCTATTAGATGCCATCAAAAAATTGTCGATAAAAAGATAAATAGACGAGTAATTAACAAGAAAATTAAGACATTTTTGTCATATTTTACGATTTTTAGTTAAAAATATATTATATAAAGTGAAAAATCTCATCTTAGGAAATAGATAAATTAATACATGTATATACCAAAAGATAGACAATAAAATTATCTATTAGATGCCATCAACAAATTGTCGATAGATAAATAAATAGACGAGTAATTAACGAAAAAAGTGGGACACTTTGGTCATATTTTACTATTTTTAGTCAAAAATATATTATATAGAGTGGAATTTCTCATCTTAGGAAATAGATAAATTGATACATGTATATACGAAAAGATAGACAATAAAATTATCTATTAGAAGCCATCAACAAATTGTCGATAGATAGATAAATAGATGAGTAATAAATGAAATAATTAAGACATTTTTGTCATATTTTACAATTTTTAGTCAAAAATATAATATATAAAGTGAAATTTCTCATCTTAGGAATAAGATAAATAGATACATGTATAAACCAAACGATAGACAATAAAATTATCTATTAGATGCCATCAACAAATTGTCGATAGATAGATAAATAGACGAGTAATTAACGAAAAAATTGGGACACTTTGGTTATATTTTACTATTTTTAGTCAAAAATATATTATATAAAGTGGAATTTCTCATCTTAGGAAATAGATAAATAGATACATGTATATACCAAAAGATAGACAATAGAATTATCTATTAGATGCCATCAACAAACTTTCAATAGATAGATAAATAGACGAGTACTAAATGAATAAATTAAGACATTTTTGTCATATTTAATCATTTTTTGTTAAAAATATATTATATAAAGTGAAATTTCTCATCTTAGGAAATAGATAAATTGATACATGTATATACCAAAAGATAGACAATAAAATTATCTATTAGATGCCATCAACAAATTGTCGATAGATAGATAAATAGATTAGTAATTAACGAAAAAATTGGGACACTTTGGTCATATTTTACTATTTTTAGTCAAAAATATATTATATAGAGTGGAATTTCTCATCTTAGGAAATAGATAAATTGATACATGTATATACGAAAAGATAGACAATAAAATTATCTATTAGATGCCATCAACAAATTGTCGATAGATAGATAAATAGACGAGTAATTAACGAAAAAAGTGGGACACTTTGGTCATATTTTACAATTTTTAGTCAAAAATATATTATATAAAGTGAAATTTCTCATCTTAGGAAATAGATAAATTGATACATGTATATACGAAAAGATAGACAATAAAATTATCTATTAGGTGCCATCAACAAATTTTCCATAGATAGATAAATAGACGAGTAATTAACAAGAAAATTAAGACATTTTTGTCATATTTTACTATTTTTAGTTAAAAATATATTATATAAAGTGAAATTTCTCATCTTAGGAAATAGATAAATTAATACATGTATATACCAAAAGATAGACAATAAAATTATCTATTAGATGCCATCAACAAATTGTCGATAGATAGATAAATAGATGAGTAATTAACGAAAAAAGTGGGACACTTTGGTCATATTTTACTATTTTTAGTCAAAAATATATTATATAAAGTGGAATTTCTCATCTTAGGAAATAGATAAATAGATACATGTATATACCAAAAGATAGACAATAGAATTATCTATTAGATGCCATCAACAAACTTTCAATAGATAGATAAATAGACGAGTACTAAATGAATAAATTAAGACATTTTTGTCATATTTAACCATTTTTAGTTAAAAATATATTATATAAAGTGAAATTTCTCATCTTAGGAAATAGATAAATTGATACATGTATATACCAAAAGATAGACAATAAAATTATCTATTAGATGCCATCAACAAATTGTCGATAGATAGATAAATAGACGAGTAATTAACGAAAAAAGTGGGACACTTTGGTCATATTTTACTATTTTTAGTCAAAAATATATTATATAGAGTGGAATTTCTCATCTTAGGAAATAGATAAATTGATACATGTATATACGAAAAGATAGACAATAAAATTATCTATTAGATGCCATCAACAAATTGTCGATAGATAGATAAATAGATGAGTAATAAATGAAATAATTAAGACACTTTTGTCATATTTTACAATTTTTAGTCAAAAATATAATATATAAAGTGAAATTTCTCATCTTAGGAATAAGATAAATAGATATATGTATAAACCAAACGATAGACAATAAAATTATCTATTAGATGCTCTCAACAAATTGTCGATAAATAGATAAATAGACGAGTAATTAACAAGAAAATTAAGACATTTTTGTCATATTTTACGATTTTTAGTTAAAAATATATTATATAAAGTGAAAAATCTCATCTTAGGAAATAGATAAATTAATTCATGTATATACCAAAAGATAGACAATAAAATTATCTATTAGATGCCATCAACAAATTGTCGATAGATAAATAAATAGACGTGTAATTAACGAAAAATTGGGACACTTTGGTCATATTTTACTATTTTTAGTCAAAAATATATTATATAAAGTGAAATTTCTCATCTTAGAAAATAGATAAATTGATACATGTATATACGAAAAGATAGACAATAAAATTCTCTATTAGATGCCTTCAACAAATTGTCGATAGATAGATAAATAGACGAGTAATTAACGAAAAATTGGGACACTTTGGTCATATTTTACAATTTTTAGTCAAAAATATATTATATAAAGTGAAATTTTTCATCTTAGGAAATAGATAAATTGATACATGTATATACGAAAAGATAGACAATAAATTATCTATTAGGTGCCATCAACAAATTTTCCATAGATAGATAAATAGACGAGTAATAAATGAATAAATAAAGACACTTTGGTCATATTTTACAATTTTGTCAAAAATATATTATATAAAGTGACATTTCTCATCTTATGAAATAGATAAATTGATACATGTATATACGAAAAGATAGACAATAAAATTATCTATTAGATGCCATCAACAAATTGTCGATAGATAGATAAATAGATGAGTAAAAAATGAAATAATTAAGACACTTTTGTCATATCTTACAATTTTTAATCAAAAATATAATACATAAAGTGAAATTTCTCATCTTAGGAATAAGATAAATAGATACATGTTTAAACCAAACGATAAACAATAAAATTATCTATTAGATGCCCTCAACAAATTGTCGATAAATAGATAAATAGACGAGTAATTAACAAGAAAATAAAGACA
The DNA here is from genome assembly GCA_034508575.1 of Petrolisthes manimaculis. NCBI lineage: Eukaryota > Metazoa > Arthropoda > Malacostraca > Decapoda > Porcellanidae > Petrolisthes > Petrolisthes manimaculis. The sequence continues at coordinate 422,226 of JAWZYT010001431.1, read as the reverse complement.
TTTTTGTCATATTTTACTATTTTTAGTTAAAAATATATTATATAAAGTGAAATTTCTCATCTTAGGAAATGGATAAATAGATACATGTATATACCAAAAGATAGACAATAAAATTATCTATTAGATGCCATCAACAAATTGTCGATGGATTGATAAATAGACGAGTAATTAACGAAAAAAGTGGGACACTTTGGTCATATTTTACTATTTTTAGTCAAAAATATATTATATAAAGTGGAATTTCTCATCTTAGGAAATAGATAAATTGATACATGTATATACGAAAAGATAGACAATAAAATTATCTATTAGATGCCATCAACAAATTGTCGATAGATAGATAAATAGATGAGTAATAAATGAAATAATTAAGACACTTTTGTCATATTTTACAATTTTTAGTCAAAAATATAATATATAAAGTGAAATTTCTCATCTTAGGAATAAGATAAATAGATATATGTATAAACCAAACGATAGACAATAAAATTATCTATTAGATGCCCTCAACAAATTGTCGATAAATAGATAAATAGACGAGTAATTAACAAGAAAATTAAGACATTTTTGTCATATTTTACGATTTTTAGTTAAAAATATATTATATAAAGTGAAAAATCTCATCTTAGGAAATAGATAAATTAATTCATGTATATACCAAAAGATAGACAATAAAATTATCTATTAGATGCCATCAACAAATTGTCGATAGATTGATAAATAGACGAGTAATTAACGAAAAAAGTGGGACACTTTGGTCATATTTTACAATTTTTAGTCAAAAATATATTATATAAAGTGAAATTTCTCATCTTAGGAAATAGATAAATTGATACATGTATATACGAAAAGATAGACAATAAAATTATCTATTAGGTGCCATCAACAAATTTTCCATAGATAGATAAATAGACGAGTAATAAATGAAATAATTAAGACACTTTTGTCATATCTTACAATTTTTAGTCAAAAATATATTATATAAAGTGAAATTTCTCATCTTAGGAATAAGATAAATAGATACATGTATAAACCAAACGATAGACAATAAAATTATCTATTAGATGCCATCAACAAATTGTCGATAAATAGATAAATAGACGAGTAATTAACAAGAAAATTAAGACATTTTTGTCATATTTTACTATTTTTAGTTAAAAATATATTATATAAAGTGAAATTTCTCATCTTAGGAAATAGATAAATTAATACATGTATATACCAAAAGATAGACAATAAAATTATCTATTAGATGCCATCAACAAATTGTCGATAGATAGATAAATAGACGAGTAATTAACGAAAAAAATGGGACACTTTGGTCATATTTTACTATTTTTAGTCAAAAATATATTATATAAAGTGGAATTTCTCATCTTAGGAAATAGATAAATAGATACATGTATATACCAAAAGATAGACAATAGAATTATCTATTAGATGCCATCAACAAACTTTCAATAGATAGATAAATAGACGAGTACTAAATGAATAAATTAAGACATTTTTGTCATATTTAACCATTTTTAGTTAAAAATATATTATATAAAGTGAAATTTCTCATCTTAGGAAATAGATAAATTGATACATGTATATACCAAAAGATAGACAATAAAATTATCTATTAGATGCTATCAACAAATTGTCGATAGATAGATAAATAGACGAGTAATTAACGAAAAAAGTGGGACACTTTGGTCATATTTTACTATTTTTAGTCAAAAATATAATATATAAAGTGAAATTTCTCATCTTAGGAATAAGATAAATAGATACATGTATAAACCAAACGATAGACAATAAAATTATCTATTAGATGCCATCAAAAAATTGTCGATAAATAGATAAATAGACGAGTAATTAACAAGAAAATTAAGACATTTTTGTCATATTTTACGATTTTTAGTTAAAAATATATTATATAAAGTGAAAAATCTCATCTTAGGAAATAGATAAATTAATACATGTATATACCAAAAGATAGACAATAAAATGATCTATTAGATGCCATCAACAAACTTTCAATAGATAGATAAATAGACGAGTACTAAATGAATAAATTAAGACATTTTTGTCATATTTAATCATTTTTAGTTAAAAATATATTATATAAAGTGAAATTTCTCATCTTAGGAAATAGATAAATTAATACATGTATATACCAAAAGATAGACAATAAAATTATCTATTAGATGGCATCAACAAATTGTCGATAGATAAATAAATAGACGAGTAATTAACGAAAAAAGTGGGACACTTTGGTCATATTTTACTATTTTTAGTCAAAAATATATTATATAGAGTGGAATTTCTCATCTTAGGAAATAGATAAATTGATACATGTATATACGAAAAGATAGACAATAAAATTATCTATTAGATGCCATCAACAAATTGTCGATAGATAGATAAATAGATGAGTAATAAATGAAATAATTAAGACACTTTTGTCATATTTTACAATTTTTAGTCAAAAATATAATATATAAAGTGAAATTTCTCATCTTAGGAATAAGATAAATAGATACATGTATAAACCAAACGATAGACAATAAAATTATCTATTAGATGCCATCAACAAATTGTCGATAGATAGATAAATAGACGAGTAATTAATGAAAAAAGTGGGACACTTTGGTCATATTTTACTATTTTTAGTCAAAAATATATTATATAAAGTGGAATTTCTCATCTTAGGAAATAGATAAATAGATACATGTATATACCAAAAGATAGACAATAGAATTATCTATTAGATGCCATCAACAAACTTTCAATAGATAGATAAATAGACGAGTACTAAATGAATAAATTAAGACATTTTTGTCATATTTAATCATTTTTAGTTAAAAATATATTACATAAAGTGAAATTTCTCATCTTAGGAAATAGATAAATTGATACATGTATATACCAAAAGATAGACAATAAAATTATCTATTAGATGCCATCAACAAATTGTCGATAGATAGATAAATAGACGAGTAATTAACGAAAAAAGTGGGACACTTTGGTCATATTTTACTATTTTTAGTCAAAAATATATTATATAGAGTGGAATTTCTCATCTTAGGAAATAGATAAATTGATACATGTATATACGAAAAGATAGACAATAAAATTATCTATTAGACGCCATCAACAAATTGTCGATAGATTGATAAATAGATGAGTAATAAATGAAATAATTAAGACACTTTTGTCATATTTTACAATTTTTAGTCAAAAATATAATATATAAAGTGAAATTTCTCATCTTAGGAATAAGATAAATAGATACATGTATAAACCAAACGATAGACAATAAAATTATCTATTAGATGCCATCAAAAAATTGTCGATAAATAGATAAATAGACGAGTAATTAACAAGAAAATTAAGACATTTTTGTCATATTTTACGATTTTTAGTTAAAAATATATTATATAAAGTGAAAAATCTCATCTTAGGAAATAGATAAATTAATACATGTATATACCAAAAGATAGACAATAAAATTATCTATTAGATGCCATCAACAAATTGTCGATAGATAAATAAATAGACGAGTAATTAACGAAAAAAGTGGGACACTTTGGTCATATTTTACTATTTTTAGTCAAAAATATATTATATAGAGTGGAATTTCTCATCTTAGGAAATAGATAAATTGATACATGTATATACGAAAAGATAGACAATAAAATTATCTATTAGAAGCCATCAACAAATTGTCGATAGATAGATAAATAGATGAGTAATAAATGAAATAATTAAGACATTTTTGTCATATTTTACAATTTTTAGTCAAAAATATAATATATAAAGTGAAATTTCTCATCTTAGGAATAAGATAAATAGATACATGTATAAACCAAACGATAGACAATAAAATTATCTATTAGATGCCATCAACAAATTGTCGATAGATAGATAAATAGACGAGTAATTAACGAAAAAATTGGGACACTTTGGTCATATTTTACTATTTTTAGTCAAAAATATATTATATAAAGTGGAATTTCTCATCTTAGGAAATAGATAAATAGATACATGTATATACCAAAAGATAGACAATAGAATTATCTATTAGATGCCATCAACAAACTTTCAATAGATAGATAAATAGACGAGTACTAAATGAATAAATTAAGACATTTTTGTCATATTTAATCATTTTTTGTTAAAAATATATTATATAAAGTGAAATTTCTCATCTTAGGAAATAGATAAATTGATACATGTATATACCAAAAGATAGACAATAAAATTATCTATTAGATGCCATCAACAAATTGTCGATAGATAGATAAATAGACGAGTAATTAACGAAAAAATTGGGACACTTTGGTCATATTTTACTATTTTTAGTCAAAAATATATTATATAGAGTGGAATTTCTCATCTTAGGAAATAGATAAATTGATACATGTATATACGAAAAGATAGACAATCAAATTATCTATTAGATGCCATCAACAAATTGTCGATAGATAGATAAATAGACGAGTAATTAACGAAAAAAGTGGGACACTTTGGTCATATTTTACAATTTTTAGTCAAAAATATATTATATAAAGTGAAATTTCTCATCTTAGGAAATAGATAAATTGATACATGTATATACGAAAAGATAGACAATAAAATTATCTATTAGGTGCCATCAACAAATTTTCCATAGATAGATAAATAGACGAGTAATTAACAAGAAAATTAAGACATTTTTGTCATATTTTACTATTTTTAGTTAAAAATATATTATATAAAGTGAAATTTCTCATCTTAGGAAATAGATAAATTAATACATGTATATACCAAAAGATAGACAATAAAATTATCTATTAGATGCCATCAACAAATTGTCGATAGATAGATAAATAGATGAGTAATTAACGAAAAAAGTGGGACACTTTGGTCATATTTTACTATTTTTAGTCAAAAATATATTATATAAAGTGGAATTTCTCATCTTAGGAAATAGATAAATAGATACATGTATATACCAAAAGATAGACAATAGAATTATCTATTAGATGCCATCAACAAACTTTCAATAGATAGATAAATAGACGAGTACTAAATGAATAAATTAAGAAATTTTTGTCATATTTAACCATTTTTAGTTAAAAATATATTATATAAAGTGAAATTTCTCATCTTAGGAAATAGATAAATTGATACATGTATATACCAAAAGATAGACAATAAAATTATCTATTAGATACCATCAACAAATTGTCGATAGATAGATAAATAGACGAGTAATTAACGAAAAAAGTGGGACACTTTGGTCATATTTTACTATTTTTAGTCAAAAATATATTATATAGAGTGGAATTTCTCATCTTAGGAAATAGATAAATTGATACATGTATATACGAAAAGATAGACAATAAAATTATCTATTAGAAGCCATCAACAAATTGTCGATAGATAGATAAATAGATGAGTAATAAATGAAATAATTAAGACACTTTTGTCATATTTTACAATTTTTAGTCAAAAATATAATATATAAAGTGAAATTTCTCATCTTAGGAATAAGATAAATAGATACATGTATAAACCAAACGATAGACAATAAAATTATCTATTAGATGCCATCAACAAATTGTCGATAAATAGATAAATAGACGAGTAATTAACAAGAAAATTAAGACATTTTTGTCATATTTTACGATTTTTAGTTAAAAATATATTATATAAAGTGAAAAATCTCATCTTAGGATATAGATAAATTAATTCATGTATATACCAAAAGATAGACAATAAAATTATCTATTAGATGCCATCAACAAATTGTCGATAGATAAATAAATAGACGAGTAATTAACGAAAAAAGTGGGACACTTTGGTCATATTTTACTATTTTTAGTCAAAAATATATTATATTAAGTGAAATTTCTCATCTTAGGAAATAGATAAATTGATACATGAATATACGAAAAGATAGACAATAAAATTCTCTATTAGATGCCTTCAACAAATTGTCGATAGATAGATAAATAGACGAGTAATTAACGAAAAATTGGGACACTTTGGTCATATTTTACCATTTTTAGTCAAAAATATATTATATAAAGTGAAATTTTTCATCTTAGGAAATAGATAAATTGATACATGTATATACGAAAATATAGACAATAAAATTATCTATTAGATGCCATCAACAAATTGTCGATAGGTAGATAAATAGATGAGTAATAAATGAAATAATTAAGACACTTTTGTCATATCTTACAATTTTTAGTCAAAAATATAATATATAAAGTGAAATTTCTTATCTTAGGAATAAGATAAATAGATACATGTATAAACCAAACGATAGACAATAAAATTATCTATTAGATACCTTCAACAAATTGTCGTTAAATAGATAAATAGACGAGTAATTAACAAGAAAATTAAGACATTTTTGTAATATTTTACTATTTTTAGTTAAAAATATATTATATAAAGTGAAATTTCTCATCTTAGGAAATAGATAAATTGATACATGTATATACCAAAAGATAGACAATAAAATTATCTATTAGATGCCATCAACAAATTGTTGATAGATAGATAAATATATGAGTAATTAACAAGAAAATTAAAACACTTTTGTCATATTTTACTGTTTTTAGTTAAAAATATATTATATAAAGTGAAATTTCTTATCTTAGGAAATAGATAAATAGATACATGTATATACCAAAAAATAGACAATAAAATTATCTATTAGATGCCATCAACAAATTGTCTATAGATAGATAAATAGACGAGTAATTAACGAAAAAAGTGGGACACTTTGGTCATATTTTACAATTTTTAGTCAAAAATATATTATATAAAGTGAAATTTCTCATCTTAGGAAATAGATAAATTGATACATGTATATACGAAAAGATAGACAATAAAATTCTCTATTAGATGCCTTCAACAAATTGTCGATAGATAGATAAATAGACGAGTAATTAACGAAAAATTGGGACACTTTGGTCATATTTTACCATTTTTAGTCAAAAATATATTATATAAAGTGAAATTTTTCATCTTAGGAAATAGATAAATTGATACATGTACATACGAAAAGATAGACAATAAAATTATCTATTAGATGCCATCAAGAAATTGTCGATAGATAGATAAATAGACGAGTAATTAACGAAAAAAGTGGGACACTTTGGTCATATTTTACAATTTTTAGTCAAAAATATATTATATAAAGTGAAATTTCTCATCTTAGGAAATAGATAAATTGATACATGTATATACGAAAAGATAGACAATAAAATTATCTATTAGGTGCCATCAACAAATTTTCCATAGATAGATAAATAGACGAGTAATTAACAAGAAAATTAAGACATTTTTGTCATATTTTACTATTTTTAGTTAAAAATATATTATATAAAGTGAAATTTCTCATCTTAGGAAATAGATAAATTAATACATGTATATACCAAGAGATAGACAATAGAATTATCTATTAGATGCCATCAACAAACTTTCAATAGATAGATAAATAGACGAGTACTAAATGAATAAATTAAGACATTTTTGTCATATTTAACCATTTTTAGTTAAAAATATATTATATAAAGTGAAATTTCTCATCTTAGGAAATAGATAAATTGATACATGTATATACCAAAAGATAGACAATAAAATTATCTATTAGATACCATCAACAAATTGTCGATAGATAGATAAATAGACGAGTAATTAACAAGAAAATTAAGACACTTTTGTCATATTTTACCATTTTTAGTCAAAAATATATTATATAAAGTGAAATTTTTCATCTTAGGAAATAGATAAATTGATACATGTACATACGAAAAGATAGACAATAAAATTATCTATTAGGTGCCATCAACAAATTTTCCATAGATAGATAAATAGACGAGTAATAAATGAATAAATAAAGACACTTTGGTCATATTTTACAATTTTGTCAAAAATATATTATATAAAGTGACATTTCTCATCTTATGAAATAGATAAATTGATACATGTATATACGAAAAGATCGACAATAAAATTATCTATTAGATGCCATCAACAAATTGTCGATAGATAGATAAATAGATGAGTAATAAATGAAATAATTAAGACACTTTTGTCATATCTTACAATTTTTAGTCAAAAATATAATATATAAAGTTAAATTTCTCATCTTAGGAATAAGATAAATAGATACATGTATAAACCAAACGATAGACAATAAAATTATCTATTAGATACCATCAACAAATTGTCGATAAATAGATAAATAGACGAGTAATTAACAAGAAAATTAAGACACTTTTGTCATATTTTACTATTTTTATTTAAAAATATATTATATAAAGTGAAATTTCTCATCATAAAAAAATAGATAAATAGATACATGTATATACCAAATGATAGACGATAAAATTATCTATTAGATGCCATCGATAAATTGTCAATAGATAGATAAATAGACGAGTAATTAACGAAAAAAGTGGGACACTTTGGTCATATTTTACTATTTTTAGTCAAAAATATATTATATAAAGTGAAATTTCTCATCTTAGGAAATAGATAAATAGATACATGTATATACCAAAAGATAGACAATAGAATTATCTATTAGATGCCATCAACAAACTTTCAATAGATAGATAAATAGACGAGTACTAAATGAATAAATTAAGACATTTTTGTCATATTTTACTATTTTTAGTCAAAAATATATTATATAGAGTGGAATTTCTCATCTTAGGAAATAGATAAATTGATACATGTATATACGAAAAGATAGACAATAAAATTATCTATTAGGTGCCATCAACAAATTTTCCATAGATAGATAAATAGACGAGTAATTAACAAGAAAATTAAGACATTTTTGTCATATTTTACTATTTTTAGTTAAAAATATATTATATAAAGTGAAATTTCTCATCTTAGGAAATAGATAAATTAATACATGTATATACCAAGAGATAGACAATAGAATTATCTATTAGATGCCATCAACAAACTTTCAATAGATAGATAAATAGACGAGTACTAAATGAATAAATTAAGAAATTTTTGTCATATTTAACCATTTTTAGTTAAAAATATATTATATAAAGTGAAATTTCTCATCTTAGGAAATAGATAAATTGATACATGTATATACCAAAAGATAAACAATAAAATTATCTATTAGATACCATCAACAAATTGTCGATAGATAGATAAATAGACGAGTAATTAACGAAAAAAGTGGGACACTTTGGTCATATTTTACTATTTTTAGTCAAAAATATATTATATAGAGTGGAATTTCTCATCTTAGGAAATAGATAAATTGATACATGTATATACGAAAAGATAGACAATAAAATTATCTATTAGAAGCCATCAACAAATTGTCGATAGATAGATAAATAGATGAGTAATAAATGAAATAATTAAGACACTTTTGTCATATTTTACAATTTTTAGTCAAAAATATAATATATAAAGTGAAATTTCTCATCTTAGGAATAAGATAAATAGATACATGTATAAACCAAACGATAGACAATAAAATTATCTATTAGATGCCATCAACAAATTGTCGATAAATAGATAAATAGACGAGTAATTAACAAGAAAATTAAGACATTTTTGTCATATTTTACGATTTTTAGTTAAAAATATATTATATAAAGTGAAAAATCTCATCTTAGGATATAGATAAATTAATTCATGTATATACCAAAAGATAGACAATAAAATTATCTATTAGATGCCATCAACAAATTGTCGATAGATAAATAAATAGACGAGTAATTAACGAAAAAAGTGGGACACTTTGGTCATATTTTACTATTTTTAGTCAAAAATATATTATATTAAGTGAAATTTCTCATCTTAGGAAATAGATAAATTGATACATGAATATACGAAAAGATAGACAATAAAATTCTCTATTAGATGCCTTCAACAAATTGTCGATAGATAGATAAATAGACGAGTAATTAACGAAAAATTGGGACACTTTGGTCATATTTTACCATTTTTAGTCAAAAATATATTATATAAAGTGAAATTTTTCATCTTAGGAAATAGATAAATTGATACATGTATATACGAAAATATAGACAATAAAATTATCTATTAGATGCCATCAACAAATTGTCGATAGGTAGATAAATAGATGAGTAATAAATGAAATAATTAAGACACTTTTGTCATATCTTACAATTTTTAGTCAAAAATATAATATATAAAGTGAAATTTCTTATCTTAGGAATAAGATAAATAGATACATGTATAAACCAAACGATAGACAATAAAATTATCTATTAGATACCTTCAACAAATTGTCGTTAAATAGATAAATAGACGAGTAATTAACAAGAAAATTAAGACATTTTTGTAATATTTTACTATTTTTAGTTAAAAATATATTATATAAAGTGAAATTTCTCATCTTAGGAAATAGATAAATTGATACATGTATATACCAAAAGATAGACAATAAAATTATCTATTAGATGCCATCAACAAATTGTTGATAGATAGATAAATATATGAGTAATTAACAAGAAAATTAAAACACTTTTGTCATATTTTACTGTTTTTAGTTAAAAATATATTATATAAAGTGAAATTTCTTATCTTAGGAAATAGATAAATAGATACATGTATATACCAAAAAATAGACAATAAAATTATCTATTAGATGCCATCAACAAATTGTCTATAGATAGATAAATAGACGAGTAATTAACGAAAAAAGTGGGACACTTTGGTCATATTTTACAATTTTTAGTCAAAAATATATTATATAAAGTGAAATTTCTCATCTTAGGAAATTGATAAATTGATACATGTATATACGAAAAGATAGACAATAAAATTCTCTATTAGATGCCTTCAACAAATTGTCGATAGATAGATAAATAGACGAGTAATTAACGAAAAATTGGGACACTTTGGTCATATTTTACCATTTTTAGTCAAAAATATATTATATAAAGTGAAATTTTTCATCTTAGGAAATAGATAAATTGATATATGTACATACGAAAAGATAGACAATAAAATTATCTATTAGATGCCATCAACAAATTGTCGATAGATAGATAAATAGACGAGTAATTAACGAAAAAAGTGGGACACTTTGGTCATATTTTACAATTTTTAGTCAAAAATATATTATATAAAGTGAAATTTCTCATCTTAGGAAATAGATAAATTGATACATGTATATACGAAAAGATAGACAATAAAATTATCTATTAGGTGCCATCAACAAATTTTCCATAGATAGATAAATAGACGAGTAATTAACAAGAAAATTAAGACATTTTTGTCATATTTTACTATTTTTAGTTAAAAATATATTATATAAAGTGAAATTTCTCATCTTAGGAAATAGATAAATTAATACATGTATATACCAAGAGATAGACAATAGAATTATCTATTAGATGCCATCAACAAACTTTCAATAGATAGATAAATAGACGAGTACTAAATGAATAAATTAAGACATTTTTGTCATATTTAACCATTTTTAGTTAAAAATATATTATATAAAGTGAAATTTCTCATCTTAGGAAATAGATAAATTGATACATGTATATACCAAAAGATAGACAATAAAATTATCTATTAGATACCATCAACAAATTGTCGATAGATAGATAAATAGACGAGTAATTAACAAGAAAATTAAGACACTTTTGTCATATTTTACCATTTTTAGTCAAAAATATATTATATAAAGTGAAATTTTTCATCTTAGGAAATAGATAAATTGATACATGTACATACGAAAAGATAGACAATAAAATTATCTATTAGGTGCCATCAACAAATTTTCCATAGATAGATAAATAGACGAGTAATAAATGAATAAATAAAGACACTTTGGTCATATTTTACAATTTTGTCAAAAATATATTATATAAAGTGACATTTCTCATCTTATGAAATAGATAAATTGATACATGTATATACGAAAAGATCGACAATAAAATTATCTATTAGATGCCATCAACAAATTGTCGATAGATAGATAAATAGATGAGTAATAAATGAAATAATTAAGACACTTTTGTCATATCTTACAATTTTTAGTCAAAAATATAATATATAAAGTTAAATTTCTCATCTTAGGAATAAGATAAATAGATACATGTATAAACCAAACGATAGACAATAAAATTATCTATTAGATACCATCAACAAATTGTCGATAAATAGATAAATAGACGAGTAATTAACAAGAAAATTAAGACACTTTTGTCATATTTTACTATTTTTATTTAAAAATATATTATATAAAGTGAAATTTCTCATCATAAAAAAATAGATAAATAGATACATGTATATACCAAATGATAGACGATAAAATTATCTATTAGATGCCATCGATAAATTGTCAATAGATAGATAAATAGACGAGTAATTAACGAAAAAAGTGGGACACTTTGGTCATATTTTACTATTTTTAGTCAAAAATATATTATATAAAGTGAAATTTCTCATCTTAGGAAATAGATAAATAGATACATGTATATACCAAAAGATAGACAATAGAATTATCTATTAGATGCCATCAACAAACTTTCAATAGATAGATAAATAGACGAGTACTAAATGAATAAATTAAGACATTTTTGTCATATTTAAGCATTTTTAGTTAAAAATATATTATATAAAGTGAAATTTCTCATCTTAGGAAATAGATAAATTGATACATGTATATACCAAAAGATAGACAATAAAATTATCTATTAGATGCCATCAACAAATTGTCGATAGATAGATAAATAGACGAGTAATTAACGAAAAAATTGGGACACTTTGGTCATATTTTACTATTTTTAGTCAAAAATATATTATATAGAGTGGAATTTCTCATCTTAGGAAATAGATAAATTGATACATGTATATACGAAAAGATAGACAATAAAATTATCAATTAGATGCCATCAACAAATTGTCGATAGATAGATAAATAGACGAGTAATTAACGAAAAAAGTGGGACACTTTGGTCATATTTTACAATTTTTAGTCAAAAATATATTATATAAAGTGAAATTTCTCATCTTAGGAAATAGATAAATTGATACATGTATATACGAAAAGATAGACAATAAAATTATCTATTAGGTGCCATCAACAAATTTTCCATAGATAGATAAATAGACGAGTAATTAACAAGAAAATTAAGACATTTTTGTCATATTTTACTATTTTTAGTTAAAAATATATTATATAAAGTGAAATTTCTCATCTTAGGAAATAGATAAATTAATACATGTATATACCAAGAGATAGACAATAGAATTATCTATTAGATGCCATCAACAAACTTTCAATAGATAGATAAATAGACGAGTACTAAATGAATAAATTAAGACATTTTTGTCATATTTAACCATTTTTAGTTAAAAATATATTATATAAAGTGAAATTTCTCATCTTAGGAAATAGATAAATTGATACATGTATATACCAAAAGATAGACAATAAAATTATCTATTAGATACCATCAACAAATTGTCGATAGATAGATAAATAGACGAGTAATTAACAAGAAAATTAAGACACTTTTGTCATATTTTACCATTTTTAGTCAAAAATATATTATATAAAGTGAAATTTTTCATCTTAGGAAATAGATAAATTGATACATGTACATACGAAAAGATAGACAATAAAATTATCTATTAGGTGCCATCAACAAATTTTCCATAGATAGATAAATAGACGAGTAATAAATGAATAAATAAAGACACTTTGGTCATATTTTACAATTTTGTCAAAAATATATTATATAAAGTGACATTTCTCATCTTATGAAATAGATAAATTGATACATGTATATACGAAAAGATCGACAATAAAATTATCTATTAGATGCCTTCAACAAATTGTCGATAGATAGATAAATAGATGAGTAATAAATGAAATAATTAAGACACTTTTGTCATATCTTACAATTTTTAGTCAAAAATATAATATATAAAGTTAAATTTCTCATCTTAGGAATAAGATAAATAGATACATGTATAAACCAAACGATAGACAATAAAATTATCTATTAGATACCATCAACAAATTGTCGATAAATAGATAAATAGACGAGTAATTAACAAGAAAATTAAGACATTTTTGTCATATTTTACTATTTTTATTTAAAAATATATTATATAAAGTGAAATTTCTCATCATAAAAAAATAGATAAATAGATACATGTATATACCAAATGATAGACGATAAAATTATCTATTAGATGCCATCGACAAATTGTCAATAGATAGATAAATAGACGAGTAATTAACGAAAAAAGTGGGACACTTTGGTCATATTTTACTATTTTTAGTCAAAAATATATTATATAAAGTGAAATTTCTCATCTTAGGAAATAGATAAATAGATACATGTATATACCAAAAGATAGACAATAGAATTATCTATTAGATGCCATCAACAAACTTTCAATAGATAGATAAATAGACGAGTACTAAATGAATAAATTAAGACATTTTTGTCATATTTAATCATTTTTAGTTAAAAATATATTATATAAAGTGAAATTTCTCATCTTAGGAAATAGATAAATTGATACATGTATATACCAAAAGATAGACAATAAAATTATCTATTAGATGCCATCAACAAATTGTCGATAGATAGATAAATAGACGAGTAATTAACGAAAAAATTGGGACACTTTGGTCATATTTTACTATTTTTAGTCAAAAATATATTATATAGAGTGGAATTTCTCATCTTAGGAAATAGATAAATTGATACATGTATATACGAAAAGATAGACAATAAAATTATCTATTAGGTGCCATCAACAAATTTTCCATAGATAGATAAATAGACGAGTAATTAACAAGAAAATTAAGACATTTTTGTCATATTTTACTATTTTTAGTTAAAAATATATTATATAAAGTGAAATTTCTCATCTTAGGAAATAGATAAATTAATACATGTATATACCAAGAGATAGACAATAGAATTATCTATTAGATGCCATCAACAAACTTTCAATAGATAGATAAATAGACGAGTACTAAATGAATAAATTAAGACATTTTTGTCATATTTAACCATTTTTAGTTAAAAATATATTATATAAAGTGAAATTTCTCATCTTAGGAAATAGATAAATTGATACATGTATATACCAAAAGATAGACAATAAAATTATCTATTAGATACCATCAACAAATTGTCGATAGATTGATAAATAGACGAGTAATTAACGAAAAAAGTGGGACACTTTGGTCATATTTTACTATTTTTAGTCAAAAATATATTATATAGAGTGGAATTTCTCATCTTAGGAAATAGATAAATTGATACATGTATATACGAAAAGATAGACAATAAAATTATCTATTAGAAGACATCAACAAATTGTCGATAGATAGATAAATAGATGAGTAATAAATGAAATAATTAAGACACTTTTGTCATATTTTACAATTTTTAGTCAAAAATATAATATATAAAGTGAAATTTCTCATCTTAGGAATAAGATAAATAGATACATGTATAAACCAAACGATAGACAATAAAATTATCTATTAGATGCCATCAACAAATTGTCGATAAATAGATAAATAGACGAGTAATTAACAAGAAAATTAAGACATTTTTGTCATATTTTACGATTTTTAGTTAAAAATATATTATATAAGGTGAAAAATCTCATCTTAGGATATAGATAAATTAATTCATGTATATACCAAAAGATAGACAATAAAATTATCTATTAGATGCCTTCAACAAATTGTCGATAGATAAATAAATAGACGAGTAATTAACGAAAAAAGTGGGACACTTTGGTCATATTTTACTATTTTTAGTCAAAAATATATTATATAAAGTGAAATTTCTCATCTTAGGAAATAGATAAATTGATACATGTATATACGAAAAGATAGACAATAAAATTCTCTATTAGATGCCTTCAACAAATTGTCGATAGATAGATAAATAGACGAGTAATTAACGAAAAATTGGGACACTTTGGTCATATTTTACCATTTTTAGTCAAAAATATATTATATAAAGTGAAATTTTTCATCTTAGGAAATAGATAAATTGATACATGTATATACGAAAAGATAGACAATAAAATTATCTATTAGATGCCATCAACAAATTGTCGATAGATAGATAAATAGATGAGTAATAAATGAAATAATTAAGACACTTTTGTCATATCTTACAATTTTTAGTCAAAAATATAATATATAAAGTGAAATTTCTTATCTTAGGAATAAGATAAATAGATACATGTATAAACCAAACGATAGACAATAAAATTATCTATTAGATACCTTCAACAAATTGTCGTTAAATAGATAAATAGACGAGTAATTAACAAGAAAATTAAGACATTTTTGTCATATTTTACTATTTTTAGTTAAAAATATATTATATAAAGTGAAGTTTCTCATCTTAGGAAATAGATAAATTGATACATGTATATACCAAAAGATAGACAATAAAATTATCTATTAGATGCCATCAACAAATTGTTGATAGATAGATAAATATATGAGTAATTAACAAGAAAATTAAAACACTTTTGTCATATTTTACTGTTTTTAGTTAAAAATATATTATATAAAGTGAAATTTCTTATCTTAGGAAATAGATAAATAGATACATGTATATACCAAAAAATAGACAATAAAATTATCTATTAGATGCCATCAACAAATTGTCGATAGATAGATAAATAGACGAGTAATTAACGAAAAATTGGGACACTTTGGTCATATTTTACAATTTTTAGTCAAAAATATATTATATAAAGTGAAATTTCTCATCTTAGGAAATAGATAAATTGATACATGTATATACGAAAAGATAGACAATAAAATTCTCTATTAGATGCCTTCAACAAATTGTCGATAGATAGATAAATAGACGAGTAATTAACGAAAAATTGGGACACTTTGGTCATATTTTACCATTTTTAGTCAAAAATATATTATATAAAGTGAAATTTTTCATCTTAGGAAATAGATAAATTGATACATGTATATACGAAAAGATAGACAATAAAATTATCTATTAGGTGCCATCAACAAATTTTCCATAGATAGATAAATAGACGAGTAATAAAGGAATAAATAAAGACACTTTGGTCATATTTTACAATTTTTAGTCAAAAATATATTATATAAAGTGAAATTTCTCATCTTAGGAAATAGATAAATAGATACATGTATATACCAAAAGATAGACAATAGAATTATCTATTAGATGCCATCAACAAACTTTCAATAGATAGATAAATAGACGAGTACTAAATGAATAAATTAAGACATTTTTGTCATATTTAATCATTTTTAGTTAAAAATATATTATATAAAGTGAAATTTCTCATCTTAGGAAATAGATAAATTGATACATGTATATACCAAAAGATAGACAATAAAATTATCTATTAGATGCCATCAACAAATTGTCGATAGATAGATAAATAGACGAGTAATTAACGAAAAAATTGGGACACTTTGGTCATATTTTACTATTTTTAGTCAAAAATATATTATATAGAGTGGAATTTCTCATCTTAGGAAATAGATAAATTGATACATGTATATACGAAAAAATAGACAATAAAATTATCTATTAGATGCCATCAACAAATTGTCGATAGATAGATAAATAGACGAGTAATTAACGAAAAAAGTGGGACACTTTGGTCATATTTTACAATTTTTAGTCAAAAATATATTATATAAAGTGAAATTTCTCATCTTAGGAAATAGATAAATTGATACATGTATATACGAAAAGATAGACAATAAAATTATCTATTAGGTGCCATCAACAAATTTTCCATAGATAGATAAATAGACGAGTAATTAACAAGAAAATTAAGACATTTTTGTCATATTTTACTATTTTTAGTTAAAAATATATTATATACAGTGAAATTTCTCATCTTAGGAAATAGATAAATTAATACATGTATATACCAAGAGATAGACAATAGAATTATCTATTAGATGCCATCAACAAACTTTCAATAGATAGATAAATAGACGAGTACTAAATGAATAAATTAAGACATTTTTGTCATATTTAACCATTTTTAGTTAAAAATATATTATATAAAGTGAAATTTCTCATCTTAGGAAATAGATAAATTGATACATGTATATACCAAAAGATAGACAATAAAATTATCTATTAGATACCATCAACAAATTGTCGATAGATAGATAAATAGACGAGTAATTAACGAAAAAAGTGGGACACTTTGGTCATATTTTACTATTTTTAGTCAAAAATATATTATATAGAGTGGAATTTCTCATCTTAGGAAATAGATAAATTGATACATGTATATACGAAAAGATAGACAATAAAATTATCTATTAGAAGCCATCAACAAATTGTCGATAGATAGATAAATAGATGAGTAATAAATGAAATAATTAAGACACTTTTGTCATATTTTACAATTTTTAGTCAAAAATATAATATATAAAGTGAAATTTCTCATCTTAGGAATAAGATAAATAGATACATGTATAAACCAAACGATAGACAATAAAATTATCTATTAGATGCCATCAACAAATTGTCGATAAATAGATAAATAGACGAGTAATTAACAAGAAAATTAAGACATTTTTGTCATATTTTACGATTTTTAGTTAAAAATATATTATATAAAGTGAAAAATCTCATCTTAGGATATAGATAAATTAATTCACGTATATACCAAAAGATAGACAATAAAATTATCTATTAGATGCCATCAACAAATTGTCGATAGATAAATAAATAGACGAGTAATTAACGAAAAAAGTGGGACACTTTGGTCATATTTTACTATTTTTAGTCAAAAATATATTATATAAAGTGAAATTTCTCATCTTAGGAAATAGATAAATTGATACATGTATATACGGAAAGATAGACAATAAAATTCTCTATTAGATGCCTTCAACAAATTGTCGATAGATAGATAAATAGACGAGTAATTAACGAAAAATTGGGACACTTTGGTCATATTTTACCATTTTTAGTCAAAAATATATTATATAAAGTGAAATTTTTCATCTTAGGAAATAGATAAATTGATACATGTATATACCAAAAGATAGACAATAAAATTATCTATTAGATGCCATCAACAAATTGTCGATAGATAGATAAATAGACGAGTAATTAACGAAAAAATTGGGACACTTTGGTCATATTTTACTATTTTTAGTCAAAAATATATTATATAGAGTGGAATTTCTCATCTTAGGAAATAGATAAATTGATACATGTATATACGAAAAGATAGACAATAAAATTATCTATTAGATGCCATCAACAAATTGTCGATAGATAGATAAATAGACGAGTAATTAACGAAAAAAGTGGGACACTTTGGTCATATTTTACAATTTTTAGTCAAAAATATATTATATAAAGTGAAATTTCTCATCTTAGGAAATAGATAAATTGATACATGTATATACGAAAAGATAGACAATAAAATTATCTATTAGGTGCCATCAACAAATTTTCCATAGATAGATAAATAGACGAGTAATTAACAAGAAAATTAAGACATTTTTGTCATATTTTACTATTTTTAGTTAAAAATATATTATATAAAGTGAAATTTCTCATCTTAGGAAATAGATAAATTAATACATGTATATACCAAGAGATAGACAATAGAATTATCTATTAGATGCCATCAACAAACTTTCAATAGATAGATAAATAGACGAGTACTAAATGAATAAATTAAGACATTTTTGTCATATTTAACCATTTTTAGTTAAAAATATATTATATAAAGTGAAATTTCTCATCTTAGGAAATAGATAAATTGATACATGTATATACCAAAAGATAGACAATAAAATTATCTATTAGATACCATCAACAAATTGTCGATAGATTGATAAATAGACGAGTAATTAACGAAAAAAGTGGGACACTTTGGTCATATTTTACTATTTTTAGTCAAAAATATATTATATAGAGTGGAATTTCTCATCTTAGGAAATAGATAAATTGATACATGTATATACGAAAAGATAGACAATAAAATTATCTATTAGAAGACATCAACAAATTGTCGATAGATAGATAAATAGATGAGTAATAAATGAAATAATTAAGACACTTTTGTCATATTTTACAATTTTTAGTCAAAAATATAATATATAAAGTGAAATTTCTCATCTTAGGAATAAGATAAATAGATACATGTATAAACCAAACGATAGACAATAAAATTATCTATTAGATGCCATCAACAAATTGTCGATAAATAGATAAATAGACGAGTAATTAACAAGAAAATTAAGACATTTTTGTCATATTTTACGATTTTTAGTTAAAAATATATTATATAAGGTGAAAAATCTCATCTTAGGATATAGATAAATTAATTCATGTATATACCAAAAGATAGACAATAAAATTATCTATTAGATGCCTTCAACAAATTGTCGATAGATAAATAAATAGACGAGTAATTAACGAAAAAAGTGGGACACTTTGGTCATATTTTACTATTTTTAGTCAAAAATATATTATATAAAGTGAAATTTCTCATCTTAGGAAATAGATAAATTGATACATGTATATACGAAAAGATAGACAATAAAATTCTCTATTAGATGCCTTCAACAAATTGTCGATAGATAGATAAATAGACGAGTAATTAACGAAAAATTGGGACACTTTGGTCATATTTTACCATTTTTAGTCAAAAATATATTATATAAAGTGAAATTTTTCATCTTAGGAAATAGATAAATTGATACATGTATATACGAAAAGATAGACAATAAAATTATCTATTAGATGCCATCAACAAATTGTCGATAGATAGATAAATAGATGAGTAATAAATGAAATAATTAAGACACTTTTGTCATATCTTACAATTTTTAGTCAAAAATATAATATATAAAGTGAAATTTCTTATCTTAGGAATAAGATAAATAGATACATGTATAAACCAAACGATAGACAATAAAATTATCTATTAGATACCTTCAACAAATTGTCGTTAAATAGATAAATAGACGAGTAATTAACAAGAAAATTAAGACATTTTTGTCATATTTTACTATTTTTAGTTAAAAATATATTATATAAAGTGAAGTTTCTCATCTTAGGAAATAGATAAATTGATACATGTATATACCAAAAGATAGACAATAAAATTATCTATTAGATGCC
Organism: Petrolisthes manimaculis; assembly: GCA_034508575.1. Classification (NCBI taxonomy): domain Eukaryota; kingdom Metazoa; phylum Arthropoda; class Malacostraca; order Decapoda; family Porcellanidae; genus Petrolisthes; species Petrolisthes manimaculis. Next base: position 401,053 of record JAWZYT010001431.1, on the reverse strand, counting down.
ATCAACAAATTGTTGATAGATAGATAAATATATGAGTAATTAACAAGAAAATTAAAACACTTTTGTCATATTTTACTGTTTTTAGTTAAAAATATATTATATAAAGTGAAATTTCTTATCTTAGGAAATAGATAAATAGATACATGTATATACCAAAAAATAGACAATAAAATTATCTATTAGATGCCATCAACAAATTGTCGATAGATAGATAAATAGACGAGTAATTAACGAAAAATTGGGACACTTTGGTCATATTTTACAATTTTTAGTCAAAAATATATTATATAAAGTGAAATTTCTCATCTTAGGAAATAGATAAATTGATACATGTATATACGAAAAGATAGACAATAAAATTCTCTATTAGATGCCTTCAACAAATTGTCGATAGATAGATAAATAGACGAGTAATTAACGAAAAATTGGGACACTTTGGTCATATTTTACCATTTTTAGTCAAAAATATATTATATAAAGTGAAATTTTTCATCTTAGGAAATAGATAAATTGATACATGTATATACGAAAAGATAGACAATAAAATTATCTATTAGGTGCCATCAACAAATTTTCCATAGATAGATAAATAGACGAGTAATAAAGGAATAAATAAAGACACTTTGGTCATATTTTACAATTTTTAGTCAAAAATATATTATATAAAGTGAAATTTCTCATCTTAGGAAATAGATAAATAGATACATGTATATACCAAAAGATAGACAATAGAATTATCTATTAGATGCCATCAACAAACTTTCAATAGATAGATAAATAGACGAGTACTAAATGAATAAATTAAGACATTTTTGTCATATTTAATCATTTTTAGTTAAAAATATATTATATAAAGTGAAATTTCTCATCTTAGGAAATAGATAAATTGATACATGTATATACCAAAAGATAGACAATAAAATTATCTATTAGATGCCATCAACAAATTGTCGATAGATAGATAAATAGACGAGTAATTAACGAAAAAATTGGGACACTTTGGTCATATTTTACTATTTTTAGTCAAAAATATATTATATAGAGTGGAATTTCTCATCTTAGGAAATAGATAAATTGATACATGTATATACGAAAAGATAGACAATAAAATTATCTATTAGATGCCATCAACAAATTGTCGATAGATAGATAAATAGACGAGTAATTAACGAAAAAAGTGGGACACTTTGGTCATATTTTACAATTTTTAGTCAAAAATATATTATATAAAGTGAAATTTCTCATCTTAGGAAATAGATAAATTGATACATGTATATACGAAAAGATAGACAATAAAATTATCTATTAGGTGCCATCAACAAATTTTCCATAGATAGATAAATAGACGAGTAATTAACAAGAAAATTAAGACATTTTTGTCATATTTTACTATTTTTAGTTAAAAATATATTATATACAGTGAAATTTCTCATCTTAGGAAATAGATAAATTAATACATGTATATACCAAGAGATAGACAATAGAATTATCTATTAGATGCCATCAACAAACTTTCAATAGATAGATAAATAGACGAGTACTAAATGAATAAATTAAGACATTTTTGTCATATTTAACCATTTTTAGTTAAAAATATATTATATAAAGTGAAATTTCTCATCTTAGGAAATAGATAAATTGATACATGTATATACCAAAAGATAGACAATAAAATTATCTATTAGATACCATCAACAAATTGTCGATAGATAGATAAATAGACGAGTAATTAACGAAAAAAGTGGGACACTTTGGTCATATTTTACTATTTTTAGTCAAAAATATATTATATAGAGTGGAATTTCTCATCTTAGGAAATAGATAAATTGATACATGTATATACGAAAAGATAGACAATAAAATTATCTATTAGAAGCCATCAACAAATTGTCGATAGATAGATAAATAGATGAGTAATAAATGAAATAATTAAGACACTTTTGTCATATTTTACAATTTTTAGTCAAAAATATAATATATAAAGTGAAATTTCTCATCTTAGGAATAAGATAAATAGATACATGTATAAACCAAACGATAGACAATAAAATTATCTATTAGATGCCATCAACAAATTGTCGATAAATAGATAAATAGACGAGTAATTAACAAGAAAATTAAGACATTTTTGTCATATTTTACGATTTTTAGTTAAAAATATATTATATAAAGTGAAAAATCTCATCTTAGGATATAGATAAATTAATTCACGTATATACCAAAAGATAGACAATAAAATTATCTATTAGATGCCATCAACAAATTGTCGATAGATAAATAAATAGACGAGTAATTAACGAAAAAAGTGGGACACTTTGGTCATATTTTACTATTTTTAGTCAAAAATATATTATATAAAGTGAAATTTCTCATCTTAGGAAATAGATAAATTGATACATGTATATACGGAAAGATAGACAATAAAATTCTCTATTAGATGCCTTCAACAAATTGTCGATAGATAGATAAATAGACGAGTAATTAACGAAAAATTGGGACACTTTGGTCATATTTTACCATTTTTAGTCAAAAATATATTATATAAAGTGAAATTTTTCATCTTAGGAAATAGATAAATTGATACATGTATATACCAAAAGATAGACAATAAAATTATCTATTAGATGCCATCAACAAATTGTCGATAGATAGATAAATAGACGAGTAATTAACGAAAAAATTGGGACACTTTGGTCATATTTTACTATTTTTAGTCAAAAATATATTATATAGAGTGGAATTTCTCATCTTAGGAAATAGATAAATTGATACATGTATATACGAAAAGATAGACAATAAAATTATCTATTAGATGCCATCAACAAATTGTCGATAGATAGATAAATAGACGAGTAATTAACGAAAAAAGTGGGACACTTTGGTCATATTTTACAATTTTTAGTCAAAAATATATTATATAAAGTGAAATTTCTCATCTTAGGAAATAGATAAATTGATACATGTATATACGAAAAGATAGACAATAAAATTATCTATTAGGTGCCATCAACAAATTTTCCATAGATAGATAAATAGACGAGTAATTAACAAGAAAATTAAGACATTTTTGTCATATTTTACTATTTTTAGTTAAAAATATATTATATAAAGTGAAATTTCTCATCTTAGGAAATAGATAAATTAATACATGTATATACCAAGAGATAGACAATAGAATTATCTATTAGATGCCATCAACAAACTTTCAATAGATAGATAAATAGACGAGTACTAAATGAATAAATTAAGACATTTTTGTCATATTTAACCATTTTTAGTTAAAAATATATTATATAAAGTGAAATTTCTCATCTTAGGAAATAGATAAATTGATACATGTATATACCAAAAGATAGACAATAAAATTATCTATTAGATACCATCAACAAATTGTCGATAGATTGATAAATAGACGAGTAATTAACGAAAAAAGTGGGACACTTTGGTCATATTTTACTATTTTTAGTCAAAAATATATTATATAGAGTGGAATTTCTCATCTTAGGAAATAGATAAATTGATACATGTATATACGAAAAGATAGACAATAAAATTATCTATTAGAAGACATCAACAAATTGTCGATAGATAGATAAATAGATGAGTAATAAATGAAATAATTAAGACACTTTTGTCATATTTTACAATTTTTAGTCAAAAATATAATATATAAAGTGAAATTTCTCATCTTAGGAATAAGATAAATAGATACATGTATAAACCAAACGATAGACAATAAAATTATCTATTAGATGCCATCAACAAATTGTCGATAAATAGATAAATAGACGAGTAATTAACAAGAAAATTAAGACATTTTTGTCATATTTTACGATTTTTAGTTAAAAATATATTATATAAAGTGAAAAATCTCATCTTAGGATATAGATAAATTAATTCATGTATATACCAAAAGATAGACAATAAAATTATCTATTAGATGCCTTCAACAAATTGTCGATAGATAAATAAATAGACGAGTAATTAACGAAAAAAGTGGGACACTTTGGTCATATTTTACTATTTTTAGTCAAAAATATATTATATAAAGTGAAATTTCTCATCTTAGGAAATAGATAAATTGATACATGTATATACGAAAAGATAGACAATAAAATTCTCTATTAGATGCCTTCAACAAATTGTCGATAGATAGATAAATAGACGAGTAATTAACGAAAAATTGGGACACTTTGGTCATATTTTACCATTTTTAGTCAAAAATATATTATATAAAGTGAAATTTTTCATCTTAGGAAATAGATAAATTGATACATGTATATACGAAAAGATAGACAATAAAATTATCTATTAGATGCCATCAACAAATTGTCGATAGATAGATAAATAGATGAGTAATAAATGAAATAATTAAGACACTTTTGTCATATCTTACAATTTTTAGTCAAAAATATAATATATAAAGTGAAATTTCTTATCTTAGGAATAAGATAAATAGATACATGTATAAACCAAACGATAGACAATAAAATTATCTATTAGATACCTTCAACAAATTGTTGATAGATAGATAAATATATGAGTAATTAACAAGAAAATTAAAACACTTTTGTCATATTTTACTGTTTTTAGTTAAAAATATATTATATAAAGTGAAATTTCTTATCTTAGGAAATAGATAAATAGATACATGTATATACCAAAAAATAGACAATAAAATTATCTATTAGATGCCATCAACAAATTGTCGATAGATAGATAAATAGACGAGTAATTAACGAAAAAAGTGGGACACTTTGGTCATATTTTACAATTTTTAGTCAAAAATATATTATATAAAGTGAAATTTCTCATCTTAGGAAATAGATAAATTGATACATGTATATACGAAAAGATAGACAATAAAATTCTCTATTAGATGCCTTCAACAAATTGTCGATAGATAGATAAATAGACGAGTAATTAACGAAAAATTGGGACACTTTGGTCATATTTTACCATTTTTAGTCAAAAATATATTATATAAAGTGAAATTTTTCATCTTAGGAAATAGATAAATTGATACATGTATATACGAAAAGATAGACAATAAAATTATCTATTAGGTGCCATCAACAAATTTTCCATAGATAGATAAATAGACGAGTAATAAAGGAATAAATAAAGACACTTTGGTCATATTTTACAATTTTGTCAAAAATATATTATATAAAGTGACATTTCTCATCTTATGAAATAGATAAATTGATACATGTATATACGAAAAGATCGACAATAAAATTATCTATTAGATGCCATCAACAAATTGTCGATAGATAGATAAATAGATGAGTAATAAATGAAATAATTAAGACACTTTTGTCATATCTTACAATTTTTAGTCAAAAATATAATATATAAAGTTAAATTTCTCATCTTAGGAATAAGATAAATAGATACATGTATAAACCAAACGATAGACAATAAAATTATCTATTAGATACCATCAACAAATTGTCGATAAATAGATAAATAGACGAGTAATTAACAAGAAAATTAAGACACTTTTGTCATATTTTACTATTTTTAGTTAAAAATATATTATATAAAGTGAAATTTCTCATCATAAAAAAATAGATAAATAGATACATGTATATACCAAATGATAGACGATAAAATTATCTATTAGATGCCATCGACAAATTGTCAATAGATAGATAAATAGACGAGTAATTAACGAAAAAAGTGGGACACTTTGGTCATATTTTACTATTTTTAGTCAAAAATATATTATATAAAGTGAAATTTCTCATCTTAGGAAATAGATAAATAGATACATGTATATACCAAAAGATAGACAATAGAATTATCTATTAGATGCCATCAACAAACTTTCAATAGATAGATAAATAGACGAGTACTAAATGAATAAATTAAGACATTTTTGTCATATTTAATCATTTTTAGTTAAAAATATATTATATAAAGTGAAATTTCTCATCTTAGGAAATAGATAAATTGATACATGTATATACCAAAAGATAGACAATAAAATTATCTATTAGATGCCATCAACAAATTGTCGATAGATAGATAAATAGACGAGTAATTAACGAAAAAATTGGGACACTTTGGTCATATTTTACTATTTTTAGTCAAAAATATATTATATAGAGTGGAATTTCTCATCTTAGGAAATAGATAAATTGATACATGTATATACGAAAAGATAGACAATAAAATTATCTATTAGATGCCATCAACAAATTGTCGATAGATAGATAAATAGACGAGTAATTAACGAAAAAAGTGGGACACTTTGATCATATTTTACAATTTTTAGTCAAAAATATATTATATAAAGTGAAATTTCTCATCTTAGGAAATAGATAAATTGATACATGTATATACGAAAAGATAGACAATAAAATTATCTATTAGGTGCCATCAACAAATTTTCCATAGATAGATAAATAGACGAGTAATTAACAAGAAAATTAAGACATTTTTGTCATATTTTACTATTTTTAGTTAAAAATATATTATATAAAGTGAAATTTCTCATCTTAGGAAATAGATAAATTAATACATGTATATACCAAAAGATAGACAATAAAATTATCTATTAGATGCCATCAACAAATTGTCGATAGATAGATAAATAGACGAGTAATTAACGAAAAAAGTGGGACACTTTGGTCATATTTTACTATTTTTAGTCAAAAATATATTATATAAAGTGGAATTTCTCATCTTAGGAAATAGATAAATAGATACATGTATATACCAAAATATAGACAATAGAATTATCTATTAGATGCCATCAACAAACTTTCAATAGATAGATAAATAGACGAGTACTAAATGAATAAATTAAGACATTTTTGTCATATTTAACCATTTTTAGTTAAAAATATATTATATAAAGTGAAATTTCTCATCTTAGGAAATAGATAAATTGATACATGTATATACCAAAAGATAGACAATAAAATTATCTATTAGATACCATCAACAAATTGTCGATAGATAGATAAATAGACGAGTAATTAACGAAAAAAGTGGGACACTTTGGTCATATTTTACTATTTTTAGTCAAAAATATATTATATAGAGTGGAATTTCTCATCTTAGGAAATAGATAAATTGATACATGTATATACGAAAAGATAGACAATAAAATTATCTATTAGATGCCATCAACAAATTGTCGATAGATAGATAAATAGATGAGTAATAAATGAAATAATTAAGACACTTTTGTCATATTTTACAATTTTTAGTCAAAAATATAATATATAAAGTGAAATTTCTCATCTTAGGAATAAGATAAATAGATACATGTATAAACCAAACGATAGACAATAAAATTATCTATTAGATGCCATCAACAAATTGTCGATAAATAGATAAATAGACGAGTAATTAACAAGAAAATTAAGACATTTTTGTCATATTTTACGATTTTTAGTTAAAAATATATTATATAAAGTGAAAAATCTCATCTTAGGAAATAGATAAATTAATTCATGTATATACCAAAAGATAGACAATAAAATTATCTATTAGATGCCTTCAACAAATTGTCGATAGATAGATAAATAGACGAGTAATTAACGAAAAATTGGGACACTTTGGTCATATTTTACCATTTTTAGTCAAAAATATATTATATAAAGTGAAATTTTTCATCTTAGGAAATAGATAAATTGATACATGTATATACGAAAAGATAGACAATAAAATTATCTATTAGATACCATCAACAAATTGTCGATAGATAGATAAATAGATGAGTAATAAATGAAATAATTAAGACACTTTTGTCATATCTTACAATTTATAGTCAAAAATATAATATATAAAGTGAAATTTCTTATCTTAGGAATAAGATAAATAGATACATGTATAAACCAAACGATAGACAATAAAATTATCTATTAGATACCATCAACAAATTGTCGTTAAATAGATAAATAGACGAGTAATTAACAAGAAAATTAAGACATTTTTGTCATATTTTACTATTTTTAGTTAAAAATATATTATATAAAGTGAAATTTCTCATCTTAGGAAATAGATAAATAGATACATGTATATACCAAAATATAGACAATAAAATTATCTATTACATGCCATCAACAAATTGTCGATAGATAGATAAATAGACGAGTAATTAACAAGAAAATTAAGACACTTTTGTCATATTTTACTATTTTTAGTTAAAAATATATTATATAAAGTGAAATTTCTCATCATAAAAAATTAGATAAATAGATACATGTATATACCAAATGATAGACGATAAAATTATCTATTAGATGCCATCGACAAATTGTCAATAGATAGATAGATAGACGAGTAATAAATGAAACAATTAAGACACTTTTGTCATATTTTACAATTTTTAGTCAAAAATATATTATATAAAGTGAAATTTCTCATCTTAGGAAATAGATAAATTGATACATGTATATACCAAAAGATAGACAATAAAATTATCTATTAGATGCCATCAACAAATTGTTGATAGATAGATAAATATATGAGTAATTAACAAGAAAATGAAGACACTTTTGTCATATTTTACTGTTTTTAGTTAAAAATATATTATATAAAGTGAAATTTCTCATCTTAGGAAATAGATAAATAGATACATGTATATACCAAAAAATAGACAATAAAATTATCTATTAGATGCCATCAACAAATTGTCGATAGATAGATAAATAGACGAGTAATTAACGAAAAAAGTGGGACACTTTGGTCATATTTTACAATTTTTAGTCAAAAATATATTATATAAAGTGAAATTTTTCATCTTAGGAAATAGATAAATTGATATATGTATATATGAAATGATAGACAATAAAATTATCTATTAGGTACCATCAACAAATTTTCCATAGATAGATAAATAGACGAGTAATAAAGGAATAAATAAAGACACTTTGGTCATATTTTACAATTTTGTCAAAAATATATTATATAAAGTGACATTTCTCATCTTATGAAATAGATAAATTGATACATGTATATACGAAAAGATCGACAATAAAATTATCTATTAGATGCCATCAATAAATTGTCGATAGATAGATAAATAGATGAGTAATAAATGAAATAATTAAGACACTTTTGTCATATCTTACAATTTTTAGTCAAAAATATAATATATAAAGTTAAATTTCTCATCTTAGGAATAAGATAAATAGATACATGTATAAACCAAACGATAGACAATAAAATTATCTATTAGATACCATCAACAAATTGTCGATAAATAGATAAATAGACGAGTAATTAACAAGAAAATTAAGACATTTTTGTCATATTTTACTATTTTTAGTTAAAAATATATTATATAAAGTGAAATTTCTCATCTTAGGAAACAGATAAATAGATACATGTATATACCAAAATATAGACAATAAAATTATCTATTACATGCCATCAACAAATTGTCGATAGATAGATAAATAGACGAGTAATTAACAAGAAAATTAAGACACTTTTGTCATATTTTACTATTTTTAGTTAAAAATATATTATATAAAGTGAAATTTTTCATCTTAGGAAATAGATAAATTGATACATGTATATACGAAAAGATAGACAATAAAATTATCTATTAGGTGCCATCAACAAATTTTCCATAGATAGATAAATAGACGAGTAATAAAGGAATAAATAAAGACACTTTGGTCATATTTTACAATTTTGTCAAAAATATATTATATAAAGTGACATTTCTCATCTTATGAAATAGATAAATTGATACATGTATATACGAAAAGATCGACAATAAAATTATCTATTAGATGCCATCAACAAATTGTCGATAGATAGATAAATAGATGAGTAATAAATGAAATAATTAAGACACTTTTGTCATATCTTACAATTTTTAGTCAAAAATATAATATATAAAGTTAAATTTCTCATCATAAAAAAATAGATAAATAGATACATGTATATACCAAATGATAGACGATAAAATTATCTAATAGATGCCATCGATAAATTGTCAATAGATAGATAGATAGACGAGTAATAAATGAAACAATTAAGACACTTTTGTCATATTTTACAATTTTTAGTCAAAAATATATTATATAAAGTGAAATTTCTCATCTTAGGAAATAGATAAATTGATACATGTATATACCAAAAGATAGACAATAAAATTATCTATTAGATGCCATCAACAAATTGTTGATAGATAGATAAATATATGAGTAATTAACAAGAAAATGAAGACACTTTTGTCATATTTTACTGTTTTTAGTTAAAAATATATTATATAAAGTGAAATTTCTCATCTTAGGAAATAGATAAATAGATACATGTATATACCAAAAAATAGACAATAAAATTATCTAATAGATACCATCAACAAATTGTCGATAGATAGATAAATAGACGAGTAATTAACGAAAAAAGTGGGACACTTTGGTCATATTTTACAATTTTTAGTCAAAAATATATTATATAAAGTGAAATTTTTCATCTTAGGAAATAGATAAATTGATATATGTATATATGAAAAGATAGACAATAAAATTATCTATTAGGTACCATCAACAAATTTTCCATAGATAGATAAATAGACGAGTAATAAAGGAATAAATAAAGACACTTTGGTCATATTTTACAATTTTGTCAAAAATATATTATATAAAGTGACATTTCTCATCTTATGAAATAGATAAATTGATACATGTATATACGAAAAGATCGACAATAAAATTATCTATTAGATGCCATCAATAAATTGTCGATAGATAGATAAATAGATGAGTAATAAATGAAATAATTAAGACACTTTTGTCATATCTTACAATTTTTAGTCAAAAATATAATATATAAAGTTAAATTTCTCATCTTAGGAATAAGATAAATAGATACATGTATAAACCAAACGATAGACAATAAAATTATCTATTAGATACCATCAACAAATTGTCGATAAATAGATAAATAGACGAGTAATTAACAAGAAAATTAAGACATTTTTGTCATATTTTACTATTTTTAGTTAAAAATATATTATATAAAGTGAAATTTCTCATCTTAGGAAACAGATAAATAGATACATGTATATACCAAAATATAGACAATAAAATTATCTATTACATGCCATCAACAAATTGTCGATAGATAGATAAATAGACGAGTAATTAACAAGAAAATTAAGACACTTTTGTCATATTTTACTATTTTTAGTTAAAAATATATTATATAAAGTGAAATTTTTCATCTTAGGAAATAGATAAATTGATACATGTATATACGAAAAGATAGACAATAAAATTATCTATTAGGTGCCATCAACAAATTTTCCATAGATAGATAAATAGACGAGTAATAAAGGAATAAATAAAGACACTTTGGTCATATTTTACAATTTTGTCAAAAATATATTATATAAAGTGACATTTCTCATCTTATGAAATAGATAAATTGATACATGTATATACGAAAAGATCGACAATAAAATTATCTATTAGATGCCATCAACAAATTGTCGATAGATAGATAAATAGATGAGTAATAAATGAAATAATTAAGACACTTTTGTCATATCTTACAATTTTTAGTCAAAAATATAATATATAAAGTTAAATTTCTCATCTTAGGAATAAGATAAATAGATACATGTTTAAACCAAACGATAGACAATAAAATTATCTATTAGATACCATCAACAAATTGTCGATAAATAGATAAATAGACGAGTAATTAACAAGAAAATTAATACATTTTTGTCATATTTTACTATTTTTAGTTAAAAATATATTATATAAAGTGAAATTTTCATCTTAGGAAATAGATAAATAGATACATGTATATACCAAAATATAGACAATAAAATTATCTATTACATGCCATCAACAAATTGTCGATAGATAGATAAATAGACGAGTAATTAACAAGAAAATTAAGACACTTTTGTCATATTTTACTATTTTTAGTTAAAAATATATTATATAAAGTGAAATTTTTCATCTTAGGAAATAGATAAATTGATACATGTATATACGAAAAGATAGACTATAAAATTATCTATTAGGTGCCATCAACAAATTTTCCATAGATAGATAAATAGACGAGTAATAAAGGAATAAATAAAGACACTTTGGTCATATTTTACAATTTTGTCAAAAATATATTATATAAAGTGACATTTCTCATCTTATGAAATAGATAAATTGATACATGTATATACGAAAAGATCGACAATAAAATTATCTATTAGATGCCATCAACAAATTGTCGATAGATAGATAAATAGATGAGTAATAAATGAAATAATTAAGACACTTTTGTCATATCTTACAATTTTTAGTCAAAAATATAATATATAAAGTTAAATTTCTCATCTTAGGAATAAGATAAATAGATACATGTTTAAACCAAACGATAGACAATAAAATTATCTATTAGATACCATCAACAAATTGTCGATAAATAGATAAATAGATGAGTAATTAACAAGAAAATTAAGACATTTTTGTCATATTTTACTATTTTTAGTTAAAAATATATTATATAAAGTGAAATTTCTCATCTTAGGAAATAGATAAATAGATACATGTATATACCAAAATATAGACAATAAAATTATCTATTACATGCCATCAACAAATTGTCGATAGATAGATAAATAGACGAGTAATTAACAAGAAAATTAAGACACTTTTGTCATATTTTACTATTTTTAGTTAAAAATATATTATATAAAGTGAAATTTCTCATCATAAAAAAATAGATAAATAGATACATGTATATACCAAATGATAGACGATAAAATTATCTATTAGATGCCATCGACAAATTGTCAATAGATATATAGATAGAGGAGTAATAAATGAAACAATTAAGACACTTTTGTCATATTTTACAATTTTTAGTCAAAAATATATTATATAAAGTGAAATTTCTCATCTTAGGAAATAGATACATTGATACATGTATATACCAAAAGATAGACAATAAAATTATCTATTAGATGCCATCAACAAATTGTTGATAGATAGATAAATATATGAGTAATTAACAAGAAAATTAAGACACTTTTGTCATATTTTACTGTTTTTAGTTAAAAATATATTATATAAAGTGAAATTTCTCATCTTAGGAAATAGATAAATAGATACATGTATATACCAAAAAATAGACAATAAAATTATCTATTAGATGCCCTCAACAAATTGTCGATAGATAGATAAATAGACGAGTAATTAACGAAAAAAGTGGGACACTTTGGTCATATTTTACAATTTTTAGTCAAAAATATATTATATAAAGTGAAATTTCTCATCTTAGGAAATAGATAAATTGATACATGTATATAAGAAAATATAGACAATAAAATTATCTATTAGGTGCCATCAACAAATTTTCCATAGATAGATAAATAGACGAGTGACGAGTAATAAATGATTAAATAAAGACACTTTAGTCATATTTTACAATTTTGTCAAAAATATATTATATAAAGTGACATTTCTCATCTTATGAAATATATAAATTGATACATGTATATACGAAAAGATAGACAATAAAATTATCTATTAGATGCCATCAACAAATTGTCGATAAATAGATAAATAGACGAGTAATTAACAAGAAAATTAAGACATTTTTGTCATATTTTACTATTTTTAGTCAAAAATATATTATATAAAGTGAAATTTCTCATCTTAGGAAATAGATAAATAGATACATGTATATACCAAATGATAGACGATAAAATTATCTATTAGATGCCATCGACAAATTGTCAATAGATAGATAAATAGACGAGTAATAAATGAAACAATTAAGACACTTTTGTCATATTTTACAATTTTTAGTCAAAAATATATTATATAAAGTGGAATTTCTCATCTTAGGAAATAGATAAATAGATACATGTATATACCAAAAGATAGACAATAGAATTATCTATTAGATGCCATCAACAAACTTTCAATAGATAGATAAATAGACGAGTACTAAATGAATAAATTAAGACCTTTTTGTCATATTTAACCATTTTTAGTTAAAAATATATTATATAAAGTGAAATTTCTCATCTTAGGAAATAGATAAATTGATACATGTATATACGAAAAGATAGACAATAAAATTATCTATTAGATGCCATCAACAAATTGTCGATAGATAGAAAAATAGATGAGTAATAAATGAAATAATTAAGACACTTTTGTCATATTTTACAATTTTTAGACAAAAATATAATATATAAAGTAAAATTTCTCAATTTTGGAATAAGATAAATAGATACATGTATAAACCAAACGATAGACAATAAAATTATCTATTAGATGCCATCAACAAATTGTCGATAGATAGATAAAAAGACGAGTAATTAACGAAAAAAATGGGACACTTTGGTCATATTTTACTATTTTTAGTCAAAAAAATATTATATAAAGTGAAATTTCTCATCTTAGGAATAAGATAAATTGATACATGTATGTACGAAAAGATAGACAATAAAATTATCTATTAGGTGCCATCAACAAATTTTCCATAGATAGATAAATAGACGAGTAATAAATGATTAAATAAAGACACTTTGGTCATATTTTACAATTTTGTCAAAAATATATTATATAAAGTGACATTTCTCCTCTTATGAAATATATAAATTGATACATGTATATACGAAAAGATAGACAATAAAATTATCTATTAGATGCCATCAACAAATTGTCGATAGATAGATAAATAGATGAGTAATAAATGAAATAATTAAGACACTTTTGTCATATTTTACAATTTTTAGTCAAAAATATAAAGTGAAATTTCTCATCTTAGGAATACGATAAATAGATACATGTATAAACCAAACGATAGACAATAAAATTATCTATTTGATGCCATCAACAAATTGTCGATAAATTGATATATAGACGAGTAATTAACAAGAAAATTAAGACATTTTTGTCATATTTTACTATTTTTTGTTAAAAATATATTATATAAAGTGAAATTTCTCATCTTAGGAAATAGATAAATAGATACATGTATATACCAAAAGATAGACAATAAAATTATCTATTAGATGCCATCAACAAATTGTCGATAGATAGATAAATAGACGAGTAATTAACAAGAAAATTAAGACACTTTTGTCATATTTTAATATTTTTAGTCAAAAATATATTATATAAAGTGAAATTTCTCATCATAAAAAATAGATAAATAGATACATGTATATACCAAAATATAGACAATAAAATTATCTATTACATGCCATCAACAAATTGTCGATAGATAGATAAATAGACGAGTAATTAACAAGAAAATTAAGACACTTTTGTCATATTTTACTATTTTTAGTTAAAAATATATTATATAAAGTGAAATTTCTCATCATAAAAAAATAGATAAATAGATACATGTATATACCAAATGATAGACGATAAAATTATCTATTAGATGCCATCGACAAATTGTCAATAGATATATAGATAGAGGAGTAATAAATGAAACAATTAAGACACTTTTGTCATATTTTACAATTTTTAGTCAAAAATATATTATATAAAGTGAAATTTCTCATCTTAGGAAATAGATACATTGATACATGTATATACCAAAAGATAGACAATAAAATTATCTATTAGATGCCATCAACAAATTGTTGATAGATAGATAAATATATGAGTAATTAACAAGAAAATTAAGACACTTTTGTCATATTTTACTGTTTTTAGTTAAAAATATATTATATAAAGTGAAATTTCTCATCTTAGGAAATAGATAAATAGATACATGTATATACCAAAAAATAGACAATAAAATTATCTATTAGATGCCCTCAACAAATTGTCGATAGATAGATAAATAGACGAGTAATTAACGAAAAAAGTGGGACACTTTGGTCATATTTTACAATTTTTAGTCAAAAATATATTATATAAAGTGAAATTTCTCATCTTAGGAAATAGATAAATTGATACATGTATATAAGAAAATATAGACAATAAAATTATCTATTAGGTGCCATCAACAAATTTTCCATAGATAGATAAATAGACGAGTGACGAGTAATAAATGATTAAATAAAGACACTTTAGTCATATTTTACAATTTTGTCAAAAATATATTATATAAAGTGACATTTCTCATCTTATGAAATATATAAATTGATACATGTATATACGAAAAGATAGACAATAAAATTATCTATTAGATGCCATCAACAAATTGTCGATAAATAGATAAATAGACGAGTAATTAACAAGAAAATTAAGACATTTTTGTCATATTTTACTATTTTTAGTCAAAAATATATTATATAAAGTGAAATTTCTCATCTTAGGAAATAGATAAATAGATACATGTATATACCAAATGATAGACGATAAAATTATCTATTAGATGCCATCGACAAATTGTCAATAGATAGATAAATAGACGAGTAATAAATGAAACAATTAAGACACTTTTGTCATATTTTACAATTTTTAGTCAAAAATATATTATATAAAGTGGAATTTCTCATCTTAGGAAATAGATAAATAGATACATGTATATACCAAAAGATAGACAATAGAATTATCTATTAGATGCCATCAACAAACTTTCAATAGATAGATAAATAGACGAGTACTAAATGAATAAATTAAGACCTTTTTGTCATATTTAACCATTTTTAGTTAAAAATATATTATATAAAGTGAAATTTCTCATCTTAGGAAATAGATAAATTGATACATGTATATACGAAAAGATAGACAATAAAATTATCTATTAGATGCCATCAACAAATTGTCGATAGATAGAAAAATAGATGAGTAATAAATGAAATAATTAAGACACTTTTGTCATATTTTACAATTTTTAGACAAAAATATAATATATAAAGTAAAATTTCTCAATTTTGGAATAAGATAAATAGATACATGTATAAACCAAACGATAGACAATAAAATTATCTATTAGATGCCATCAACAAATTGTCGATAGATAGATAAAAAGACGAGTAATTAACGAAAAAAATGGGACACTTTGGTCATATTTTACTATTTTTAGTCAAAAAAATATTATATAAAGTGAAATTTCTCATCTTAGGAATAAGATAAATTGATACATGTATGTACGAAAAGATAGACAATAAAATTATCTATTAGGTGCCATCAACAAATTTTCCATAGATAGATAAATAGACGAGTAATAAATGATTAAATAAAGACACTTTGGTCATATTTTACAATTTTGTCAAAAATATATTATATAAAGTGACATTTCTCCTCTTATGAAATATATAAATTGATACATGTATATACGAAAAGATAGACAATAAAATTATCTATTAGATGCCATCAACAAATTGTCGATAGATAGATAAATAGATGAGTAATAAATGAAATAATTAAGACACTTTTGTCATATTTTACAATTTTTAGTCAAAAATATAATATATAAAGTGAAATTTCTCATCATAGGAATAAGATAAATAGATACATGTATAAACCAAACGATAGACAATAAAATTATCTATTAGATGCCATCAACAAATTGTCGATAAATAGATAAATAGACGAGTAATTAACAAGAAAATTAAGACATTTTTGTCATATTTTAC
This sequence comes from Petrolisthes manimaculis, assembly GCA_034508575.1. Classification (NCBI taxonomy): domain Eukaryota; kingdom Metazoa; phylum Arthropoda; class Malacostraca; order Decapoda; family Porcellanidae; genus Petrolisthes; species Petrolisthes manimaculis. The sequence continues at coordinate 383,508 of JAWZYT010001431.1, read as the reverse complement.
TATTTTTAGTTAAAAATATATTATATAAAGTGAAATTTCTCATCTTAGGAAATAGATAAATTGATACATGTATATACCAAAATATAGATAATAAAATTATCTATTAGATGCCATCAACAAATTGTCGATAGATAGATAAATAGACGAGTAATTAACGAAAAAAGTGGGACACTTTGTTCATATTTTAGTATTTTTAGTCAAAAATATATTATATAAAGTGAAATTTCTCATCTTAAGAAATAGATAAATTGATACATGTATATACGAAAAGATAGACAATAAAATTATCTATTAGGTGCCATCAACAAATTTTCCATAGATAGATAAATAGACGAGTAATAAATGAATAAATAGAGACACTTTGGTCATATTTTACAATTTTGCCAAAAATATATTATATAAAGTGACATTTCTCCTATTATGAAATAGATAAATTGATACATGTATATATGAAAAGATTGACAATAAAATTATCTATTAGATGCCATCAACAAATTGTCGATAGATAGTTAAAAAGATGAGTAATAAATGAAAAAATTAAGATACTTTTGTCATATTTTACAATTTTTAGTCAAAAATATAATATATAAAGTGAAATTTCTTATCTTAGAAATAAGATAAATAGATACATGTATAAACCAAACGATAGACAATAAAATTATCTATTAGATACCATCAACAAATTGTCGATAAATAGATAAATAGACGAGAAATTAACAAGAAAATTAAGACATTTTTGTCATATTTTACTATTTTTAGTTAAAAATATTTTATATAAAGTGAAATTTTCATCTTAGGAAATAGATAAATAGATACATGTATATACCAAAATATAGACAATAAAATTATCTATTACATGCCATCAACAAATTGTCGATAGATAGATAAATAGACGAGTAATTAACAAAAAAATTAAGACACTTTTGTCATATTTTACTATTTTTAGTTAAAAATATATTATATAAAGTGAAATTTTTCATCTTAGGAAATAGATAAATTGATACATGTATATACGAAAAGATAGACTATAAAATTATCTATTAGGTGCCATCAACAAATTTTCCATAGATAGATAAATAGACGAGTAATAAAGGAATAAATAAAGACACTTTGGTCATATTTTACAATTTTGTCAAAAATATATTATATAAAGTGACATTTCTCATCTTATGAAATAGATAAATTGATACATGTATATACGAAAAGATCGACAATAAAATTATCTATTAGATGCCATCAACAAATTGTCGATAGATAGATAAATAGATGAGTAATAAATGAAATAATTAAGACACTTTTGTCATATCTTACAATTTTTAGTCAAAAATATAATATATAAAGTTAAATTTCTCATCTTAGGAATAAGATAAATAGATACATGTTTAAACCAAACGATAGACAATAAAATTATCTATTAGATACCATCAACAAATTGTCGATAAATAGATAAATAGACGAGTAATTAACAAGAAAATTAAGACATTTTTGTCATATTTTACTATTTTTAGTTAAAAATATATTATATAAAGTGAAATTTCTCATCTTAGGAAATAGATAAATAGATACATGTATATACCAAAATATAGACAATAAAATTATCTATTACATGCCATCAACAAATTGTCGATAGATAGATAAATAGACGAGTAATTAACAAGAAAATTAAGACACTTTTGTCATATTTTACTATTTTTAGTTAAAAATATATTATATAAAGTGAAATTTCTCATCATAAAAAAATAGATAAATAGATACATGTATATACCAAATGATAGACGATAAAATTATCTATTAGATGCCATCGACAAATTGTCAATAGATATATAGATAGAGGAGTAATAAATGAAACAATTAAGACACTTTTGTCATATTTTACAATTTTTAGTCAAAAATATATTATATAAAGTGAAATTTCTCATCTTAGGAAATAGATACATTGATACATGTATATACCAAAAGATAGACAATAAAATTATCTATTAGATGCCATCAACAAATTGTTGATAGATAGATAAATATATGAGTAATTAACAAGAAAATTAAGACACTTTTGTCATATTTTACTGTTTTTAGTTAAAAATATATTATATAAAGTGAAATTTCTCATCTTAGGAAATAGATAAATAGATACATGTATATACCAAAAAATAGACAATAAAATTATCTATTAGATGCCCTCAACAAATTGTCGATAGATAGATAAATAGACGAGTAATTAACGAAAAAAGTGGGACACTTTGGTCATATTTTACAATTTTTAGTCAAAAATATATTATATAAAGTGAAATTTCTCATCTTAGGAAATAGATAAATTGATACATGTATATAAGAAAATATAGACAATAAAATTATCTATTAGGTGCCATCAACAAATTTTCCATAGATAGATAAATAGACGAGTGACGAGTAATAAATGATTAAATAAAGACACTTTAGTCATATTTTACAATTTTGTCAAAAATATATTATATAAAGTGACATTTCTCATCTTATGAAATATATAAATTGATACATGTATATACGAAAAGATAGACAATAAAATTATCTATTAGATGCCATCAACAAATTGTCGATAAATAGATAAATAGACGAGTAATTAACAAGAAAATTAAGACATTTTTGTCATATTTTACTATTTTTAGTCAAAAATATATTATATAAAGTGAAATTTCTCATCTTAGGAAATAGATAAATAGATACATGTATATACCAAATGATAGACGATAAAATTATCTATTAGATGCCATCGACAAATTGTCAATAGATAGATAAATAGACGAGTAATAAATGAAACAATTAAGACACTTTTGTCATATTTTACAATTTTTAGTCAAAAATATATTATATAAAGTGGAATTTCTCATCTTAGGAAATAGATAAATAGATACATGTATATACCAAAAGATAGACAATAGAATTATCTATTAGATGCCATCAACAAACTTTCAATAGATAGATAAATAGACGAGTACTAAATGAATAAATTAAGACCTTTTTGTCATATTTAACCATTTTTAGTTAAAAATATATTATATAAAGTGAAATTTCTCATCTTAGGAAATAGATAAATTGATACATGTATATACGAAAAGATAGACAATAAAATTATCTATTAGATGCCATCAACAAATTGTCGATAGATAGAAAAATAGATGAGTAATAAATGAAATAATTAAGACACTTTTGTCATATTTTACAATTTTTAGACAAAAATATAATATATAAAGTAAAATTTCTCAATTTTGGAATAAGATAAATAGATACATGTATAAACCAAACGATAGACAATAAAATTATCTATTAGATGCCATCAACAAATTGTCGATAGATAGATAAAAAGACGAGTAATTAACGAAAAAAATGGGACACTTTGGTCATATTTTACTATTTTTAGTCAAAAAAATATTATATAAAGTGAAATTTCTCATCTTAGGAATAAGATAAATTGATACATGTATGTACGAAAAGATAGACAATAAAATTATCTATTAGGTGCCATCAACAAATTTTCCATAGATAGATAAATAGACGAGTAATAAATGATTAAATAAAGACACTTTGGTCATATTTTACAATTTTGTCAAAAATATATTATATAAAGTGACATTTCTCCTCTTATGAAATATATAAATTGATACATGTATATACGAAAAGATAGACAATAAAATTATCTATTAGATGCCATCAACAAATTGTCGATAGATAGATAAATAGATGAGTAATAAATGAAATAATTAAGACACTTTTGTCATATTTTACAATTTTTAGTCAAAAATATAATATATAAAGTGAAATTTCTCATCTTAGGAATACGATAAATAGATACATGTATAAACCAAACGATAGACAATAAAATTATCTATTTGATGCCATCAACAAATTGTCGATAAATTGATATATAGACGAGTAATTAACAAGAAAATTAAGACATTTTTGTCATATTTTACTATTTTTTGTTAAAAATATATTATATAAAGTGAAATTTCTCATCTTAGGAAATAGATAAATAGATACATGTATATACCAAAAGATAGACAATAAAATTATCTATTAGATGCCATCAACAAATTGTCGATAGATAGATAAATAGACGAGTAATTAACAAGAAAATTAAGACACTTTTGTCATATTTTAATATTTTTAGTCAAAAATATATTATATAAAGTGAAATTTCTCATCATAAAAAATAGATAAATAGATATATGTATATACCAAAAGATAGACGATAAAATTATCTAATAGATGCCATCAACAAATTGTCGATAGATAGATAAATAGATGAGTAATAAATGAAATAATTAAGACAATTTTGTCATATTTTACAATTTTAAGTAAAAAATATAATATATAAAGTGAAATTTCTCATCTTAGGAATAAGATAAATAGATACATGTATAAACCAAACGATAGACAATAAAATTATCAATTAGAAACCATCAACAAATTCTCGATAAATAGATAAATAGACGAGTAATTAACAATAAAATTAACACATTTTTGTCAGATTTTACTATTTTTAGTTAAAAATATATTATATAAAGTGAAATTCCTCATCTTAGGAAATAGATAAATAGATACATGTATATACCAAAATATAGACAATAAAATTATCTATTAGATGCCATCAACAAATTGTTGATAGATAGATAAATAGACGAGTAATTAACGAAAAAAGTGGGACACTTTGATCATATTTTACAATTTTTAGTCAAAAATATATTATATAAAGTGAAATTTCTCATCTTAAGAAATAGATAAATTGATACATGTATATACGAAAAGATAGACAATAAAATTATCTATTAGGTGCCATCAACAAATCTTTCATAGATAGATAAATAGACGAGTAATAAATGAATAAATAAAGACACTTTGGTCATATTTTACAATTTTGTCAAAAATATATTATATAAAGTGACATTTCTCCTCTTATGAAATATATAAATTGATACATGTATATACGAAAAGATAGACAATAAAATTATCTATTAGATGCCATCAACAAATTGTCGATAGATAGATAAATAGATGAGTAATAAATGAAATAATTAAGACACTTTTGTCATATTTTACAATTTTTAGTCAAAAATATAATATATAAAGTGAAATTTCTCATCTTAGGAATAAGATAAATAGATACATGTATAAACCAAACGATAGACAATAAAATTATCTATTAGATGCCATCAACAAATTGTCGATAAATAGATATATAGATGAGTAATTAACAAGAAAATTAAGACATTTTTGTCATATTTTACTATCTTTTGTTAAAAATATATTATATAAAGTGAAATTTCTCATCTTAGGAAATAGATAAATAGATACATGTATATACCAAAAGATAGACAATAAAATTATCTATTAGATGCCATCAACAAATTGTCGATAGATAGATAAATAGACGAGTAATTAACAAGAAAACTAAGACACTTTTGTCATATTTTACTATTTTTAGTCAAAAATATATTATATAAAGTGAAATTTCTCATCATAAAAAAATAGATAAATAGATACATGTATATACCAAAAGATAGACAATAAAATTATCTATTAGATGCCATCAACAAATTGTCGATAGATAGATAAATAGATGAGTAATAAATGAAATAATTAAGACACTTTTGTCATATTTTACAATTTTTAGTCAAAAATATAATATATAAAGTGAAATTTCTCATCTTAGGAATAAGATAAATAGATACATGTATAAACCAAACGATAGACAATAAAATTATCTATTAGATGCCATCAACAAATTGTCGATAAATAGATATATAGACGAGTAATTAACAAGAAAATTAAGACATTTTTGTCATATTTTACTATTTTTTGTTAAAAATATATTATATAAAGTGAAATTTCTCATCTTAGGAAATAGATAAATAGATACATGTATATACCAAAAGATAGACAATAAAATTATCTATTAGATGCCATCAACAAATTGTCGATAGATAGATAAGTAGACGAGTAATTAACAAGAAAATTAAGACACTTTTGTCATATTTTACTATTTTTAGTCAAAAATATATTATATAAAGTGAAATTTCTCATCATAAAAAATAGATAAATAGATACATGTATATACCAAAAGATAGACGATAAAATTATCTAATAGATGCCATCAACAAATTGTCGATAGATAGATAAATAGATGAGTAATAAATGAAATAATTAAGACAATTTTGTCATATTTTACAATTTTAAGTCAAAAATATAATATATAAAGTGAAATTTCTCATCTTAGGAATAAGATAAATAGATACATGTATAAACCAAACGATAGACAATAAAATTATCAATTAGATACCATCAACAAATTCTCGATAAATAGATAAATAGACGAGTAATTAACAAGAAAATTAACACATTTTTGTCAGATTTTACTATTTTTAGTTAAAAATATATTATATAAAGTGAAATTTCTCATCTTAGGAAATAGATAAATAGATACATGTATATACCAAAATATAGACAATAAAATTATCTATTAGATGCCATCAACAAATTGTTGATAGATAGATAAATAGACGAGTAATTAACGAAAAAAGCGGGACACTTTGGTAATATTTTACATTTTTTTGTCAAAAATATATTATATAAAGTGAAACTTCTCATCTTAGGAAATAGATAAATTGATACATGTATATACGTAAAGATAGACAATAAAATTATCTATTAGATGCCATCAACAAATTGTCGATAGATAGATAAATAGACGAGTAATTAACGAAAAAAGTGGGACACTTTGGTCATATTTTACAATTTTTAGTCAAAAATATATTATATAAAGTGAAATTTCTCATCTTAAGAAATAGATAAATTGATACATGTATATACGAAAAGATAGATAATAAAATTATCTATTAGGTGCCATCAACAAATCTTTCATAGATAGATAAATAGACGAGTAATAAATGAATAAATAAAGACACTTTGGTCATATTTTACAATTTTTTCAAAAATATATTATATAAAGTGACATTTCTCCTCTTATGAAATAGATAAATAGATACATGTAAATATCAAAATATAGACAATAAAATTATCTATTAGATGCCATCAACAAATAGTCGATAGATAGATAAATAGATGAGTAATAAATGAAATAATTAAGACACTTTTGTCATATTTTACAATTTTTAGTCAAAAATATAATATATAAAGTGAAATTTCTCATTTTAGGAATAAGATAAATAGATACATGTATAAACCAAACGATAGACAATAAAATTATCTATTAGATGCCATCAACAAATTGTCGATAGATAGATAAAAAGACGAGTAATTAACGAAAAAAATGGGACACTTTGGTCATATTGCACTATTTTTAGTCAAAAAAATATTATATAAAGTGAAATTTCTCATCTTAGGAATAAGATAAATTGATACATGTATATACGAAAAGATAGACAATAAAATTATCTATTAGGTGCCATCAACAAATTTTCGATAGATAGATAAATAGACGAGTAATAAATGATTAAATAAAGACACTTTGGTCATATTTTACAATTTTGTCAAAAATATATTATATAAAGTGACATTTCTCCTCTTATGAAATAGATAAATTGATACATGTATATACAAAAAGATAGACACTAAAATTATCTATTAGATGCCATCAACAAATTGTCGATAGATAGATAAATAGATGAGTAATAAATGAAATAATTAAGACACTTCTGTCATATTTTACAATTTTTAGTCAAAAATATAATATATAAAGTAAAATTTCTCATCTTAGGAAATAGATAAATTGATACATGTATATACGAAAAGATAGACAATAAAATTATCTATTAGATGCCATCAACAAATTGTCGATAGATAGAAAAATAGATGAGTAATAAATGAAATAATTAAGACACTTTTGTAATATCTTACAATTTTTAGTCAAAAATATAATATATAAAGTTAAATTTCTCATCTTAGGAATAAGATAAATAGATACATGTATAAACCAAACGATAGACAATAAAATTATCTATTAGATGCCATCAACAAATTGTCAATAAATAGATAAATAGACGAGTAATTAACAAGAAAATTAAAACACTTTTGTCATATTTTACTATTTTTAGTTAAAAATATATTATATAAAGTGAAATTTCTCATCTTAGGAAATAGATAAAAAGATACATGTATATACCAAAATATAGATAATAAAATTATCTATTAGATGTTATCAACAAATTGTTGATAGATAGATAAATAGACGAGTAATTAACGAAAAAATTGGGACACTTTGGTCATATTTTACTATTTTTAGTCAAAAATATATTATATAAAGGGAAATTTCTCATCTTAGGAAATAGATAAATTGATACATGTATATACGAATAGATAGACAATAAAATTTTCTACTAGATGCCCTCAACAAATTGTCGATAGATAGATAAATAGACGAGTAATTAACGAAAAAAGTGGAACACTTTGGTCATATTTTACAATTTTTAGTCAAAAATATATTATATAAAGTGAAATTTCTCATCTTAGGAAATAGATAAATTGATAAATGTATATACGAAAAGATAGACAATAAAATTATCTATTTGGTGCCATCAACAAATTTTCCATAGATAGATAAATAGACGAGTAATAAAGGAATAAATAAAGACACTTTGGTCATATTTTACAATTTTGTCAAAAATATATTATATAAAGTGATATTTCTCATCTTATGAAATTGATAAATTGATACATGTATATACGAAAAGATAGACAATAAAATTATCTATTAGATGCCATCAACAAATTGTCGATAGATAGATAAATAGATGAGTAATAAATGAAATAATTAAGACACTTTTGTCATATTTTACAATTTTTAGTCAAAAATATAATATATAAAGTGAAATTTCTCATCATAGGAATAAGATAAATAGATACATGTATAAACCAAACGATAGACAATAAAATTATCTATTAGATGCCATCAACAAATTGTCGATAAATAGATAAATAGACGAGTAATTAACAAGAAAATTAAGACATTTTTGTCATATTTTACTATTTTTAGTTAAAAATATATTATATAAAGTGAAATTTCTCATCTTAGGAAATAGATAAATTGATACATGTATATACCAAAATATAGATAATAAAATTATCTATTAGATGCCATCAACAAATTGTCGATAGATAGATAAATAGACGAGTAATTAACGAAAAAAGTGGGACACTTTGTTCATATTTTAGTATTTTTAGTCAAAAATATATTATATAAAGTGAAATTTCTCATCTTAAGAAATAGATAAATTGATACATGTATATACGAAAAGATAGACAATAAAATTATCTATTAGGTGCCATCAACAAATTTTCCATAGATAGATAAATAGACGAGTAATAAATGAATAAATAGAGACACTTTGGTCATATTTTACAATTTTGCCAAAAATATATTATATAAAGTGACATTTCTCCTATTATGAAATAGATAAATTGATACATGTATATATGAAAAGATTGACAATAAAATTATCTATTAGATGCCATCAACAAATTGTCGATAGATAGTTAAAAAGATGAGTAATAAATGAAAAAATTAAGATACTTTTGTCATATTTTACAATTTTTAGTCAAAAATATAATATATAAAGTGAAATTTCTTATCTTAGAAATAAGATAAATAGATACATGTATAAACCAAACGATAGACAATAAAATTATCTATTAGATACCATCAACAAATTGTCGATAAATAGATAAATAGACGAGAAATTAACAAGAAAATTAAGACATTTTTGTCATATTTTACTATTTTTAGTTAAAAATATTTTATATAAAGTGAAATTTTCATCTTAGGAAATAGATAAATAGATACATGTATATACCAAAATATAGACAATAAAATTATCTATTACATGCCATCAACAAATTGTCGATAGATAGATAAATAGACGAGTAATTAACAAAAAAATTAAGACACTTTTGTCATATTTTACTATTTTTAGTTAAAAATATATTATATAAAGTGAAATTTTTCATCTTAGGAAATAGATAAATTGATACATGTATATACGAAAAGATAGACTATAAAATTATCTATTAGGTGCCATCAACAAATTTTCCATAGATAGATAAATAGACGAGTAATAAAGGAATAAATAAAGACACTTTGGTCATATTTTACAATTTTGTCAAAAATATATTATATAAAGTGACATTTCTCATCTTATGAAATAGATAAATTGATACATGTATATACGAAAAGATCGACAATAAAATTATCTATTAGATGCCATCAACAAATTGTCGATAGATAGATAAATAGATGAGTAATAAATGAAATAATTAAGACACTTTTGTCATATCTTACAATTTTTAGTCAAAAATATAATATATAAAGTTAAATTTCTCATCTTAGGAATAAGATAAATAGATACATGTTTAAACCAAACGATAGACAATAAAATTATCTATTAGATACCATCAACAAATTGTCGATAAATAGATAAATAGACGAGTAATTAACAAGAAAATTAAGACATTTTTGTCATATTTTACTATTTTTAGTTAAAAATATATTATATAAAGTGAAATTTCTCATCTTAGGAAATAGATAAATAGATACATGTATATACCAAAATATAGACAATAAAATTATCTATTACATGCCATCAACAAATTGTCGATAGATAGATAAATAGACGAGTAATTAACAAGAAAATTAAGACACTTTTGTCATATTTTACTATTTTTAGTTAAAAATATATTATATAAAGTGAAATTTCTCATCATAAAAAAATAGATAAATAGATACATGTATATACCAAATGATAGACGATAAAATTATCTATTAGATGCCATCGACAAATTGTCAATAGATATATAGATAGAGGAGTAATAAATGAAACAATTAAGACACTTTTGTCATATTTTACAATTTTTAGTCAAAAATATATTATATAAAGTGAAATTTCTCATCTTAGGAAATAGATACATTGATACATGTATATACCAAAAGATAGACAATAAAATTATCTATTAGATGCCATCAACAAATTGTTGATAGATAGATAAATATATGAGTAATTAACAAGAAAATTAAGACACTTTTGTCATATTTTACTGTTTTTAGTTAAAAATATATTATATAAAGTGAAATTTCTCATCTTAGGAAATAGATAAATAGATACATGTATATACCAAAAAATAGACAATAAAATTATCTATTAGATGCCCTCAACAAATTGTCGATAGATAGATAAATAGACGAGTAATTAACGAAAAAAGTGGGACACTTTGGTCATATTTTACAATTTTTAGTCAAAAATATATTATATAAAGTGAAATTTCTCATCTTAGGAAATAGATAAATTGATACATGTATATAAGAAAATATAGACAATAAAATTATCTATTAGGTGCCATCAACAAATTTTCCATAGATAGATAAATAGACGAGTGACGAGTAATAAATGATTAAATAAAGACACTTTAGTCATATTTTACAATTTTGTCAAAAATATATTATATAAAGTGACATTTCTCATCTTATGAAATATATAAATTGATACATGTATATACGAAAAGATAGACAATAAAATTATCTATTAGATGCCATCAACAAATTGTCGATAAATAGATAAATAGACGAGTAATTAACAAGAAAATTAAGACATTTTTGTCATATTTTACTATTTTTAGTCAAAAATATATTATATAAAGTGAAATTTCTCATCTTAGGAAATAGATAAATAGATACATGTATATACCAAATGATAGACGATAAAATTATCTATTAGATGCCATCGACAAATTGTCAATAGATAGATAAATAGACGAGTAATAAATGAAACAATTAAGACACTTTTGTCATATTTTACAATTTTTAGTCAAAAATATATTATATAAAGTGGAATTTCTCATCTTAGGAAATAGATAAATAGATACATGTATATACCAAAAGATAGACAATAGAATTATCTATTAGATGCCATCAACAAACTTTCAATAGATAGATAAATAGACGAGTACTAAATGAATAAATTAAGACCTTTTTGTCATATTTAACCATTTTTAGTTAAAAATATATTATATAAAGTGAAATTTCTCATCTTAGGAAATAGATAAATTGATACATGTATATACGAAAAGATAGACAATAAAATTATCTATTAGATGCCATCAACAAATTGTCGATAGATAGAAAAATAGATGAGTAATAAATGAAATAATTAAGACACTTTTGTCATATTTTACAATTTTTAGACAAAAATATAATATATAAAGTAAAATTTCTCAATTTTGGAATAAGATAAATAGATACATGTATAAACCAAACGATAGACAATAAAATTATCTATTAGATGCCATCAACAAATTGTCGATAGATAGATAAAAAGACGAGTAATTAACGAAAAAAATGGGACACTTTGGTCATATTTTACTATTTTTAGTCAAAAAAATATTATATAAAGTGAAATTTCTCATCTTAGGAATAAGATAAATTGATACATGTATGTACGAAAAGATAGACAATAAAATTATCTATTAGGTGCCATCAACAAATTTTCCATAGATAGATAAATAGACGAGTAATAAATGATTAAATAAAGACACTTTGGTCATATTTTACAATTTTGTCAAAAATATATTATATAAAGTGACATTTCTCCTCTTATGAAATATATAAATTGATACATGTATATACGAAAAGATAGACAATAAAATTATCTATTAGATGCCATCAACAAATTGTCGATAGATAGATAAATAGATGAGTAATAAATGAAATAATTAAGACACTTTTGTCATATTTTACAATTTTTAGTCAAAAATATAATATATAAAGTGAAATTTCTCATCTTAGGAATACGATAAATAGATACATGTATAAACCAAACGATAGACAATAAAATTATCTATTTGATGCCATCAACAAATTGTCGATAAATTGATATATAGACGAGTAATTAACAAGAAAATTAAGACATTTTTGTCATATTTTACTATTTTTTGTTAAAAATATATTATATAAAGTGAAATTTCTCATCTTAGGAAATAGATAAATAGATACATGTATATACCAAAAGATAGACAATAAAATTATCTATTAGATGCCATCAACAAATTGTCGATAGATAGATAAATAGACGAGTAATTAACAAGAAAATTAAGACACTTTTGTCATATTTTAATATTTTTAGTCAAAAATATATTATATAAAGTGAAATTTCTCATCATAAAAAATAGATAAATAGATATATGTATATACCAAAAGATAGACGATAAAATTATCTAATAGATGCCATCAACAAATTGTCGATAGATAGATAAATAGATGAGTAATAAATGAAATAATTAAGACAATTTTGTCATATTTTACAATTTTAAGTAAAAAATATAATATATAAAGTGAAATTTCTCATCTTAGGAATAAGATAAATAGATACATGTATAAACCAAACGATAGACAATAAAATTATCAATTAGAAACCATCAACAAATTCTCGATAAATAGATAAATAGACGAGTAATTAACAATAAAATTAACACATTTTTGTCAGATTTTACTATTTTTAGTTAAAAATATATTATATAAAGTGAAATTCCTCATCTTAGGAAATAGATAAATAGATACATGTATATACCAAAATATAGACAATAAAATTATCTATTAGATGCCATCAACAAATTGTTGATAGATAGATAAATAGACGAGTAATTAACGAAAAAAGTGGGACACTTTGATCATATTTTACAATTTTTAGTCAAAAATATATTATATAAAGTGAAATTTCTCATCTTAAGAAATAGATAAATTGATACATGTATATACGAAAAGATAGACAATAAAATTATCTATTAGGTGCCATCAACAAATCTTTCATAGATAGATAAATAGACGAGTAATAAATGAATAAATAAAGACACTTTGGTCATATTTTACAATTTTGTCAAAAATATATTATATAAAGTGACATTTCTCCTCTTATGAAATATATAAATTGATACATGTATATACGAAAAGATAGACAATAAAATTATCTATTAGATGCCATCAACAAATTGTCGATAGATAGATAAATAGATGAGTAATAAATGAAATAATTAAGACACTTTTGTCATATTTTACAATTTTTAGTCAAAAATATAATATATAAAGTGAAATTTCTCATCTTAGGAATAAGATAAATAGATACATGTATAAACCAAACGATAGACAATAAAATTATCTATTAGATGCCATCAACAAATTGTCGATAAATAGATATATAGATGAGTAATTAACAAGAAAATTAAGACATTTTTGTCATATTTTACTATCTTTTGTTAAAAATATATTATATAAAGTGAAATTTCTCATCTTAGGAAATAGATAAATAGATACATGTATATACCAAAAGATAGACAATAAAATTATCTATTAGATGCCATCAACAAATTGTCGATAGATAGATAAATAGACGAGTAATTAACAAGAAAACTAAGACACTTTTGTCATATTTTACTATTTTTAGTCAAAAATATATTATATAAAGTGAAATTTCTCATCATAAAAAAATAGATAAATAGATACATGTATATACCAAAAGATAGACAATAAAATTATCTATTAGATGCCATCAACAAATTGTCGATAGATAGATAAATAGATGAGTAATAAATGAAATAATTAAGACACTTTTGTCATATTTTACAATTTTTAGTCAAAAATATAATATATAAAGTGAAATTTCTCATCTTAGGAATAAGATAAATAGATACATGTATAAACCAAACGATAGACAATAAAATTATCTATTAGATGCCATCAACAAATTGTCGATAAATAGATATATAGACGAGTAATTAACAAGAAAATTAAGACATTTTTGTCATATTTTACTATTTTTTGTTAAAAATATATTATATAAAGTGAAATTTCTCATCTTAGGAAATAGATAAATAGATACATGTATATACCAAAAGATAGACAATAAAATTATCTATTAGATGCCATCAACAAATTGTCGATAGATAGATAAGTAGACGAGTAATTAACAAGAAAATTAAGACACTTTTGTCATATTTTACTATTTTTAGTCAAAAATATATTATATAAAGTGAAATTTCTCATCATAAAAAATAGATAAATAGATACATGTATATACCAAAAGATAGACGATAAAATTATCTAATAGATGCCATCAACAAATTGTCGATAGATAGATAAATAGATGAGTAATAAATGAAATAATTAAGACAATTTTGTCATATTTTACAATTTTAAGTCAAAAATATAATATATAAAGTGAAATTTCTCATCTTAGGAATAAGATAAATAGATACATGTATAAACCAAACGATAGACAATAAAATTATCAATTAGATACCATCAACAAATTCTCGATAAATAGATAAATAGACGAGTAATTAACAAGAAAATTAACACATTTTTGTCAGATTTTACTATTTTTAGTTAAAAATATATTATATAAAGTGAAATTTCTCATCTTAGGAAATAGATAAATAGATACATGTATATACCAAAATATAGACAATAAAATTATCTATTAGATGCCATCAACAAATTGTTGATAGATAGATAAATAGACGAGTAATTAACGAAAAAAGCGGGACACTTTGGTAATATTTTACATTTTTTTGTCAAAAATATATTATATAAAGTGAAACTTCTCATCTTAGGAAATAGATAAATTGATACATGTATATACGTAAAGATAGACAATAAAATTATCTATTAGATGCCATCAACAAATTGTCGATATATAGATAAATAGACGAGTAATTAACGAAAAAAGTGGGACACTTTGGTCATATTTTACAATTTTTAGTCAAAAATATATTATATAAAGTGAAATTTCTCATCTTAAGAAATAGATAAATTGATACATGTATATACGAAAAGATAGATAATAAAATTATCTATTAGGTGCCATCAACAAATCTTTCATAGATAGATAAATAGACGAGTAATAAATGAATAAATAAAGACACTTTGGTCATATTTTACAATTTTTTCAAAAATATATTATATAAAGTGACATTTCTCCTCTTATGAAATAGATAAATAGATACATGTAAATATCAAAATATAGACAATAAAATTATCTATTAGATGCCATCAACAAATAGTCGATAGATAGATAAATAGATGAGTAATAAATGAAATAATTAAGACACTTTTGTCATATTTTACAATTTTTAGTCAAAAATATAATATATAAAGTGAAATTTCTCATTTTAGGAATAAGATAAATAGATACATGTATAAACCAAACGATAGACAATAAAATTATCTATTAGATGCCATCAACAAATTGTCGATAGATAGATAAAAAGACGAGTAATTAACGAAAAAAATGGGACACTTTGGTCATATTGCACTATTTTTAGTCAAAAAAATATTATATAAAGTGAAATTTCTCATCTTAGGAATAAGATAAATTGATACATGTATATACGAAAAGATAGACAATAAAATTATCTATTAGGTGCCATCAACAAATTTTCGATAGATAGATAAATAGACGAGTAATAAATGATTAAATAAAGACACTTTGGTCATATTTTACAATTTTGTCAAAAATATATTATATAAAGTGACATTTCTCCTCTTATGAAATAGATAAATTGATACATGTATATACAAAAAGATAGACACTAAAATTATCTATTAGATGCCATCAACAAATTGTCGATAGATAGATAAATAGATGAGTAATAAATGAAATAATTAAGACACTTCTGTCATATTTTACAATTTTTAGTCAAAAATATAATATATAAAGTAAAATTTCTCATCTTAGGAAATAGATAAATTGATACATGTATATACGAAAAGATAGACAATAAAATTATCTATTAGATGCCATCAACAAATTGTCGATAGATAGAAAAATAGATGAGTAATAAATGAAATAATTAAGACACTTTTGTAATATCTTACAATTTTTAGTCAAAAATATAATATATAAAGTTAAATTTCTCATCTTAGGAATAAGATAAATAGATACATGTATAAACCAAACGATAGACAATAAAATTATCTATTAGATGCCATCAACAAATTGTCAATAAATAGATAAATAGACGAGTAATTAACAAGAAAATTAAAACACTTTTGTCATATTTTACTATTTTTAGTTAAAAATATATTATATAAAGTGGAATTTCTCATCTTAGGAAATAGATAAAAAGATACATGTATATACCAAAATATAGATAATAAAATTATCTATTAGATGTTATCAACAAATTGTTGATAGATAGATAAATAGACGAGTAATTAACGAAAAAATTGGGACACTTTGGTCATATTTTACTATTTTTAGTCAAAAATATATTATATAAAGGGAAATTTCTCATCTTAGGAAATAGATAAATTGATACATGTATATACGAATAGATAGACAATAAAATTTTCTACTAGATGCCCTCAACAAATTGTCGATAGATAGATAAATAGACGAGTAATTAACGAAAAAAGTGGAACACTTTGGTCATATTTTACAATTTTTAGTCAAAAATATATTATATAAAGTGAAATTTCTCATCTTAGGAAATAGATAAATTGATAAATGTATATACGAAAAGATAGACAATAAAATTATCTATTTGGTGCCATCAACAAATTTTCCATAGATAGATAAATAGACGAGTAATAAAGGAATAAATAAAGACACTTTGGTCATATTTTACAATTTTGTCAAAAATATATTATATAAAGTGATATTTCTCATCTTATGAAATTGATAAATTGATACATGTATATACGAAAAGATAGACAATAAAATTATCTATTAGATGCCATCAACAAATTGTCGATAGATAGATAAATAGATGAGTAATAAATGAAATAATTAAGACACTTTTGTCATATTTTACAATTTTTAGTCAAAAATATAATATATAAAGTGAAATTTCTCATCATAGGAATAAGATAAATAGATACATGTATAAACCAAACGATAGACAATAAAATTATCTATTAGATGCCATCAACAAATTGTCGATAAATAGATAAATAGACGAGTAATTAACAAGAAAATTAAGACATTTTTGTCATATTTTACTATTTTTAGTTAAAAATATATTATATAAAGTGAAATTTCTCATCTTAGGAAATAGATAAATTGATACATGTATATACCAAAATATAGATAATAAAATTATCTATTAGATGCCATCAACAAATTGTCGATAGATAGATAAATAGACGAGTAATTAACGAAAAAAGTGGGACACTTTGTTCATATTTTAGTATTTTTAGTCAAAAATATATTATATAAAGTGAAATTTCTCATCTTAAGAAATAGATAAATTGATACATGTATATACGAAAAGATAGACAATAAAATTATCTATTAGGTGCCATCAACAAATTTTCCATAGATAGATAAATAGACGAGTAATAAATGAATAAATAGAGACACTTTGGTCATATTTTACAATTTTGCCAAAAATATATTATATAAAGTGACATTTCTCCTATTATGAAATAGATAAATTGATACATGTATATATGAAAAGATTGACAATAAAATTATCTATTAGATGCCATCAACAAATTGTCGATAGATAGTTAAAAAGATGAGTAATAAATGAAAAAATTAAGATACTTTTGTCATATTTTACAATTTTTAGTCAAAAATATAATATATAAAGTGAAATTTCTTATCTTAGAAATAAGATAAATAGATACATGTATAAACCAAACGATAGACAATAAAATTATCTATTAGATACCATCAACAAATTGTCGATAAATAGATAAATAGACGAGAAATTAACAAGAAAATTAAGACATTTTTGTCATATTTTACTATTTTTAGTTAAAAATATTTTATATAAAGTGAAATTACTCATCTTAGGAAATAGATAAATAGATACATGTATATACCAAAATATAGACAAAAAAATTATCTATTAGATTCCATCAACAAATTGTCGATAGATAGATAAATAGACGAGTAATTAACAAAAAAAGTGAGACACTTTGGTCATATTTTACTATTTTTAGTTAAAAATATATTATATAAAGTGAAATTTCTCATCTTAGCAAATAGATAAATATATACATGTATATACCAAAAGATAGACAATAAAACTATCTATTAGATGCCATCAACAAATTGTCGATAGATAGATAAATAGACGAGTAATTAACGAAAAAAGTGGGACACTTTGGTCATATTTTAGTATTTTTAGTCAAAAATATATTATATAAAGTGAAATTTCTCATCTTAGGAAATAGATAAATTGATACATGTATATACGTAAAGATAGACAAAAAAATTATCTATTAGATGCCATCAACAAATTGTCGATAGATAGATAAATAGACGAGTAATTATCGAAAAAAGTGGGACACTTTGGTCATATTTTACAATTTTTAGTCAAAAATATATTATATAAAGTGAAATTTTTCATCTTAAGAAATAGATAAATTGATACATGTATATACGAAAAGATAGACAATAAAATTATCTATTAGGTGCCATCAACAAATTTTCTATAGATAGATAAATAGACGAGTAATAAATGAATAAATAGAGACACTTTGGTCATATTTTACAATTTTGCCAAAAATATATTATATAAAGTGACATTTCTCCTCTTATGAAATAGATAAATTGATACATGTATATATGAAAAGATTGACAATAAAATTATCTATTAGATGCCATCAACAAATTGTCGATAGATAGATAAATAGATGAGTAATAAATGAAATAATTAAGACACTTTTGTCATATTTTAAAATTTTTAGTCAAAAATATAATATATAAAGTGAAATTTCTTATCTTAGGAATAAGATAAATAGATACATGTATAAACCAAACGATAGACAATAAAATTATCTATTAGATACCATCAACAAATTGTCGATAAATAGATAAATAGACGAGTAATTAACAAGAAAATTAAGACATTTTTGTCATATTTTACTATTTTTAGTTAAAAATATTTTATATAAAGTGAAATTACTCATCTTAGGAAATAGATAAATAGATACATGTATATACCAAAATATAGACAAAAAAATTATCTATTAGATTCCATCAACAAATTGTCGATAGATAGATAAATAGACGAGTAATTAACAAAAAAAGTGAGACACTTTGGTCATATTTTACTATTTTTAGTCAAAAATATATTATATAAAGTGGAATTTCTCATCTTAGGAAATAGATAAATAGATACATGTATATATCAAAAAATAGACAATAGAATTATCTATTAGATGCCATCAACAAACTTTCAATAGATAGATAAATAGACGAGTACTAAATGAATAAATTAAGACATTTTTGTCATATTTAACCATTTTTAGTTAAAAATATTATATATAAAGTGACATTTCTCATCTTACGAAATAGATAAATTGATACATGTATATACGAAAAGATAGACAATAAAATTATCTATTAGATGCTATCAACAAATTGTCGATAGATAGATAAATAGATGAGTAATAAATGAAATAATTAAGACACTTTTGTCATATCTTACAATTTTTAGTCAAAAATATAATATATAAAGTTAAATTTCTCATCTTAGGAATAAGATAAATAGATACATGTATAAACCAAACGATAGACAATAAAATTATCTATTAGATGCCATCAACAAATTGTTAATAAATAGATAAATAGACGAGTAATTAACAAGAAAATTAAAACACTTTTGTCATATTTTACTATTTTTAGTTAAAAATATATTATATAAAGTGAAATTTCTCATCTTAGGAAATAGATAAAAAGATACATGTATATACCAAAATATAGATAATAAAATTATCTATTAGATGCCATCAACAAATTGTTGATAGATAGATAAATAGACGAGTAATTAACGAAAAAATTGGGACACTTTGGTCATATTTTACTTTTTTTAGTCAAAAATATATTATATAAAGGGAAATTTCTCATCTTAGGAAATAGATAAATTGATACATGTATATACGAATAGATAGACAATAAAATTTTCTACTAGATGCCCTCAACAAATTGTCGATAGATAGATAAATAGACGAGTAATTAACGAAAAAAGTGGGACACTTTGGTCATATTTTACAATTTTTAGTCAAAAATATATTATATAAAGTGAAATTTCTCATCTTAGGAAATAGATAAATTGATACATGTATATACGAAAAGATAGACAATAAAATTATCTATTAGGTGCCATCAACAAATTGTCGATAAATAGATAAATAGACGAGTAATTAACAAGAAAATTAAGACACTTTTGTCATATTTTACTATTTTTAGTTAAAATATATTATATAAAGTGAAAATTCTCATCTTAGGAAATAGATAAATATATACATGTATATACCAAAAGATAGATAATAAAACTATCTATTAGATGCCATCAACAAATTGTCGATAGATAGATAAATAGATGAGTAATTAACGAAAAAAGTGGGACACTTTGGTCATATTTTAATATTTTTAGTCAAAAATATATTATAAATAGTGAAATTTCTAATCTTAGGAAATAGATAAATTGATTCATGTATATACGTAAAGATAGACAATAAAATTATCTATTAAATGACATCAAAAAATTGTCGATAGATAGATAAATAGACGAGTAATTATCGAAAAAAGTGGGACACTTTGGTCATATTTTACAATTTTTAGTCAAAAATATATTATATAAAGTGAAATTTTTCATCTTAAGAAATAGATAAATTGATACATGTATATACGAAAAGATAGACAATAAAATTATCTATTAGGTGCCATCAACAAATTTTCTATAGATAGATAAATAGACGAGTAATAAATGAATAAATAGAGACACTTTGGTCATATTTTACAATTTTGCCAAAAATATATTATATAAAGTGACATTTCTCCTCTTATGAAATAGATAAATTGATACATGTATATATGAAAAGATTGACAATAAAATTATCTATTAGATGCCATCAACAAATTGTCGATAGATAGATAAATAGATGAGTAATAAATGAAATAATTAAGACACTTTTGTCATATTTTAAAATTTTTAGTCAAAAATATAATATATAAAGTGAAATTTCTTATCTTAGGAATAAGATAAATAGATACATGTATAAACCAAACGATAGACAATAAAATTATCTATTAGATACCATCAACAAATTGTCGATAAATAGATAAATAGACGAGTAATTAACAAGAAAATTAAGACATTTTTGTCATATTTTACTATTTTTAGTTAAAAATATTTTATATAAAGTGAAATTACTCATCTTAGGAAATAGATAAATAGATACATGTATATACCAAAATATAGACAAAAAAATTATCTATTAGATTCCATCAACAAATTGTCGATAGATAGATAAATAGACGAGTAATTAACAAAAAAAGTGAGACACTTTGGTCATATTTTACTATTTTTAGTCAAAAATATATTATATAAAGTGGAATTTCTCATCTTAGGAAATAGATAAATAGATACATGTATATATAAAAAAATAGACAATAGAATTATCTATTAGATGCCATCAACAAACTTTCAATAGATAGATAAATAGACGAGTACTAAATGAATAAATTAAGACATTTTTGTCATATTTAACCATTTTTAGTTAAAAATATTATATATAAAGTGACATTTCTCATCTTACGAAATAGATAAATTGATACATGTATATACGAAAAGATAGACAATAAAATTATCTATTAGATGCTATCAACAAATTGTCGATAGATAGATAAATAGATGAGTAATAAATGAAATAATTAAGACACTTTTGTCATATCTTACAATTTTTAGTCAAAAATATAATATATAAAGTTAAATTTCTCATCTTAGGAATAAGATAAATAGATACATGTATAAACCAAACGATAGACAATAAAATTATCTATTAGATGCCATCAACAAATTGTCAATAAATAGATAAATAGACGAGTAATTAACAAGAAAATTAAAACACTTTTGTCATATTTTACTATTTTTAGTTAAAAATATATTATATAAAGTGAAATTTCTCATCTTAGGAAATAGATAAAAAGATACATGTATATACCAAAATATAGATAATAAAATTATCTATTAGATGCCATCAACAAATTGTTGATAGATAGATAAATAGACGAGTAATTAACGAAAAAATTGGGACACTTTGGTCATATTTTACTTTTTTTAGTCAAAAATATATTATATAAAGGGAAATTTCTCATCTTAGGAAATAGATAAATTGATACATGTATATACGAATAGATAGACAATAAAATTTTCTACTAGATGCCCTCAACAAATTGTCGATAGATAGATAAATAGACGAGTAATTAACGAAAAAAGTGGGACACTTTGGTCATATTTTACAATTTTTAGTCAAAAATATATTATATAAAGTGAAATTTCTCATCTTAGGAAATAGATAAATTGATACATGTATATACGAAAAGATAGACAATAAAATTATCTATTAGGTGCCATCAACAAATTGTCGATAAATAGATAAATAGACGAGTAATTAACAAGAAAATTAAGACACTTTTGTCATATTTTACTATTTTTAGTTAAAATATATTATATAAAGTGAAAATTCTCATCTTAGGAAATAGATAAATATATACATGTATATACCAAAAGATAGATAATAAAACTATCTATTAGATGCCATCAACAAATTGTCGATAGATAGATAAATAGACGAGTAATTAACGAAAAAAGTGGGACACTTTGGTCATATTTTAATATTTTTAGTCAAAAATATATTATAAATAGTGAAATTTCTAATCTTAGGAAATAGATAAATTGATTCATGTATATACGTAAAGATAGACAATAAAATTATCTATTAAATGACATCAAAAAATTGTCGATAGATAGATAAATAGACGAGTAATTAATGAAAAATGTGGGACACTTTGGTCATATTTTACAATTTTTAGTCAAAAATATATTATATAAAGTGAAATTTTTCATCTTAAGAAATAGATAAATTGATACATGTATATACGAAAAGATAGACAATAAAATTATCTATTAGGTGCCATCAACAAATTTTCCATAGATTGATAAATAGACGAGTAATAAATGAATAAATAGAGACACTTTGGTCATATTTTACAATTTTGCCAAAAATATATTATATAAAGTGACATTTCTCCTCTTATGAAATAGATAAATTGATACATGTATATATGAAAAGATTGACAATAAAATTATCTATTAGATGCCATCAACAAATTGTCGATAGATAGATAAATAGATGAGTAATAAATGAAATAATTAAGACACTTTTGTCATATTTTACAATTTTTAGTAAAAAATATAATATATAAAGTGAAATTTCTTATCTTAGGAATAAGATAAATAGATACATGTATAAACCAAACGATAGACAATAAAATGATCTATTAGATACCATCAACAAACTGTCGATAAATAGATAAATAGACGAGTAATTAACAAAAAAAATAAGACATTTTTGTCATATTTTACTATTTTTAGTTAAAAATATATTATATAAAGTGAAATTTCTCATCATAAAAAAATAGATAAATAGATACATGTATATACCAAATGATAGACGATAAAATTATCTATTAGATGCCATCGACAAATTGTCAATAGATCGATAAATAGACGAGTAATAAATGAAACAATTAAGACACTTTTGTCATATTTTACATTTTTTAGTCAAAAATATATTATATAAAGTGAAATTTCTCCTCTTGAAAAATAAATAAATAGATACATGTATATACCAAAAGATAGACGATAAAATTATCTATTAGATGCTCCCAACACATTGTCGATAGATATATAAATAGACGAGTAATAAATGAAATAATTAAGACACTTTTGTCATATTTTACAATTTTTAGTCAAAAATATAATATATAAAGTAAAATTTCTCATCTTAGGAAATAAATAAATAGATACATGAATATACCAAAAGATAGACAATAAAATTATCTATTAGATGCCATCAACAAATTGTCGATAGATAGATAAATAGATGAGTAATAAATGAAATAATTAAGACATTTTTGTCATATTTTACTATTTTTAGTCAAAAATATAATATATGAAGTGAAATTTCTCATCTTAGGAAATAGATAAATAGATACATGTATATACCAAAGGATAGACAATAAAATTATCTATTAGATGCCATCAACAAATTGTCGATAGATAGATAAATAGATGAGTAATAAATGAAATAATTAAGACATTTTTGTCATATTTTACTATTTTTAGTTATAAATATATTATATAAAGTGATATTTCTCATCTTAGGAAATAGATAAATAGATACTTGTATATACCAAAAGATAGACAATAAAATTATCTATTAGATGCCATTAACAAATTGTCGATAGATAGATAAATAGACGAGTAATTAACGAAAAAAGTGGGACACTTTGTTCATATTTTACTATTTTTAGTCAAAAATATATTATATAAAGTGGAATTTCTCATCTTAGGAAATAGATAAATATATATATGTATATACTAAAAGATAGACAATAGAATTATCTATTTGATGCAATCAACAAATTGTTGATAGACAGATAAATAGACGAGTAATAAATGAAACAATTAAGACACTTTTGTCATATTTTACCATTTTTAGTCAAAAATATATTATATAAAGTGAAATTTCTCATCTTAGAAAATAGATAAATAGATACATGTATATACGAAAAGATAGACGATAAAATTATCTAATAGATGCCATGAACAACTTGTTGATAGATAGATAAATAGACGAGTAATTAATGAAGAAATGGGACACTTTGGTCATATTTTACATTTTTTTGTCAAAAATATAATATATAAAGTGAAATTTATCATCTTAGGAAATAGATAAATAGATACATGTATAAACCAAACGATAGACAATAAAATTATCTATTAGATGCCATCAACAAATTGTCGATAGATAGATAAATAGATGAGTAATAAATGAAATAATTAAGACACTTTTGTCATATTTTACAATTTTTAGTCAAAAATATAATATATAAAGTGAAATTTCTTATCTTAGGAATAAGATAAATAGATACATGTATAAACCAAACGATAGACAATAAAATTATCTATTAGATACCATCAACAAATTGTCGATAAATAGATAAATAGACGAGTAATTAACAAGAAAATTAAGACATTTTTGTCATATTTTACTATTTTTAGTTAAAAATATTTTATATAAAGTGGAATTACTCATCTTAGGAAATAGATAAATAGATACATGTATATACCAAAATATAGACAATAAAATTATCTATTAGATTCCATCAACAAATTGTCGATAGATAGATGAATAGACGAGTAATTAACGAAAAAAGTGAGACACTTTGGTCATATTTAACCATTTTTAGTTAAAAATATTATATATAAAGTGAAATTTCTCATCTTAGGAAATAGATAAATTGATACATGTATATACGGAAAGATAACAATAAAATTATCTATTAGATGCCATCAACAAATTGTCGATAGATAGATAAATAGATGAGTAATAAATGAAATAATTAAGACACTTTTGTCATATCTTACAATTTTTAGTCAAAAATATATTATATAAAGTTAAATTTCTCATCTTAGGAATAAGATAAATAGATACATGTATAAACCAAACGATAGACAATAAAATTATCTATTAGATGCCATCAACAAATTGTCAATAAATAGATAAATAGACGAGTAATTAACAAGAAAATTAAAACACTTTTGTCATATTTTACTATTTTTAGTTAAAAATATATTATATAAAGTGAAATTTCTCATCTTAGGAAATAGATAAATAGATACATGTATATACCAAAAGATAGATAATAAAATTATCTATTAGATGCCATCAACAAATTGTCGATAGATAGATAAATAGACGAGTAATAAACAAGAAAATTAAGACATTTTTGTCATATTTTACTATTTTTAGTTAAAAATATATTATATAAAGTAAAATATCTCATCTTAGAAAATAGATAAATAGATACATGTATATACCAAAAGATAGACAATAAAATTATCTATTAGATGCCATCAACAAATTGCCGATAGGAAGATAAATAGACGAGTAATGAAAGAAAAAAGTGGGACACTTTGGTCATATTTTACAATTTTTAGTCAAAAATATATTATATAAAGTGAAATTTCTCATCTTAGGAAATAGATAAATTGATACATGTATATACGAAAAGATAGACAATAAAATTATCTATTAGATGCTTTGAACAAATTGTCGATAGATAGATAAATAGATGAGTAATAAATGAAATAATTAAGACACTTTTGTCATATTTTACAATTTTTAGTCAAAAATATAATATATAAAGTGAAATTTCTTATCTTAGGAATAAGATAAATAGTTACATGTATAAACCAAACGATAGACAATAAAATTATCTATTAGATACCATCAACAAATTGTCAATAAATAGATAAATAGACGAGTAATTAACAAGAAAATTAAGACATTTTTGTCATATTTTACTATTTTTTGTTAAAAATATATTATATACAGTGAAATTTCTCATCTTAGGAAATAGATAACTAGATACATGTATATACCAAAATATAGACAATAAAATTATCTATTAGATGCCATCAACAAATTGTCGTTAAATAGATAAATAGATGAGTAATTAACGAGAAAAGTGGAACACTTTGGTCATATTTTACAATTTTTAGTCAAAAATATATTATATAAAGTGAAATTTCTCATCTTAGGAAATAGATAAATTGATACATGTATATACGAAAAGATAGACAATAAAATTATCTATTAGATGCCTTGAACAAATTGTCGATAGATAGATAAATAGATGAGTAATAAATGAAATAATTAAGACACTTTTGTCATATTTTACAATTTTGTCAAAAATATATTTTATAAAGTGAAATTTCTCTTCTTAAAAAATAGATAAATAGATACATGTATATACCAAAAGATAGACAATAAAATTATCTAATAGATGCCATGAACAAATTGTTGATAGACAGATAAATAGACGAGTAATTAAATGAAGAAATGGGACACTTTGGTCATATTTTACATTTTTTTGTCAAAAATATAATATATAAAGTGAAATTTCTCATCTTAGGAAATAGATAAATAGATACATGTATAAACCAAACGATAGACAATAAAATTATCTATAAGATACCATCAACAAATTGTCGATAAATAGATAAATAGACGAGTAATTAACAAGAAAATTAAGACATTTTTGTCATATTTTATTATTTTTAGTTAAAAATATATTATATAAAGTGAAATTTCTCATCTTAGGAAAAAGATAAATAAATACATGTATATACCAAAATATAGACAATAAAATTATCTATTATATGCCATCAACAAATTGTCGATAGATAGATAAATAGACGAGTAATTAACAAGAAAATTAAGACACTTTTGTCATATTTTACTATTTTTAGTCAAAAATATATGATGTAAAGTGAAATTTCTCCTCTTAAAAAATAGATAAATAGATACATATATATATCAAAAAATAGACAATAAAATTATCTATTAGATGCCATCAACAAATTGTCAATTGATAGATAAATAGACGAGTAATAAATGAAACAATTAAGACATTTTTGTCATATTTTACAATTTTTAGTAAAAAATATATTATATAAAGTGAAATTTCTCATCTTAGGAAATAGATAAATAGATACATGTAAATACCAAAATATAGACAATAAAATTATCTATTAGATGCCATCAATAAATTGTCGTTAAATAGATAAATAGATGAGTAATTAACGAGAAAAGTGGAACACTTTGGTCATATTTTACAATTTTTAGTCAAAAATATATTATATAAAGTGAAATTTCTCATCTTAGGAAATAGATAAATTGATACATGTATATACCAAAAGATAGACAATAAAATTATCTATTAGATGCCTTGAACAAATTGTCGATAGATAGATAAATAGATGAGTAATAAATGAAATAATTAAGACACTTTTGTCATATTTTACTATTTTTAGTCAAAAATATATTATATAAGTGAAATTTCTCCTCTTAAAAAATAGATAAATAGATACATGTATATACCAAAAGATAGACGATAAAATTATCTAATAGATGCCATCAACAAATTGTTGATAGATAGATAAATAGACGAGTAATTAATGAAGAAATGGGACACTTTGGTCATATTTTACATTTTTTTGTCAAAAATATAATATATAAAGTGAAATTTATCATCTTAGGAAATAGATAAATAGATACATGTATATACCAAAAGATAGACAATAAAATTATCTATTAGATGCCATCAACAAATTGTCAATAGATAGATAAATAGACGAGTAATTAACGAAAAATTGGAACACTTTGGTCATATTTTACTATTTTTATCAAAAATATATTATATAAAGTGAAATTTCTCATCTTATGAAATAGATAAATTGATACATGTATATACGAAAAGATAGACAATAAAATTATCTATTAGATGCCATCAACAAATTGTCGATAGATAGATAAATAGATGAGTAATAAATGTAATAATTAAGATATTTTCGTCATATTTTACTATTTTTAGTTAAAAATATATTATATAAAGTGGAATTTCTCATCTTAGGAAATAGATAAATATATATATGTATATACCAAAAGATAGAAAATAGAATTATCTATTAGATGCCATCAACAAACTTTCAATAGATAGATAAATAGACGAGTAATAAACAAGAAAATTAAGACACTTTTGTCATATTTTACTATTTTTAGTCAAAAATATATTATATAAAGTGAAATTTCTCCTCTTAAAAAATAGATAAATAGATACATGTATATACTAAAAGATAGACGATAACATTTCTTATTGAATGCGATAAACAAATTGTCGATATATAGATAAATAGACGAGTAATTAATGAAGAAATGGGACACTTTGGTCATATTTTACATTTTTTTGTCAAAAATATAATATATAATGTGAAATTTATCATCTTAGGAAATAGATAAATAGATACATGTATATACGAAAAGATAGACAATAAAATTATCTATTTGATGCCATCAACAAATTGTCAATAGATAGATAAATAGACGAGTAATAAATGAAACAATTAAGACATTTGTGACATATTTTACAATTTTTAGTCAAAAATATATTATATAAAGTAAAATTTCTCATCTTAGAAAATAGATAAATTGATACATGTATATACCAAAAAAATAGACGATAAAATTATCTATTAGATGCCATCAACAAATTGTCAATAGATAGATAAATAGACGAGTAATAAATGAAACAATTAAGACATTTTTGTCATATTTTACAATTTTTAGTAAAAAATATATTATATAAAGTGAAATTTCTTATCTTAGGAAATAGATAAATAGATACATGTATATACCAAAAAATAGACAATAACATTTATTATTGAATGCGATAAACAAATTGTCGATATATAGATAAATAGACGAGTAATAAATGAATAAATTAAGACACTTTTGTCATATTTTACTATTTTTAGTCAAAAATATATTATATAAAGTGAAATTTCTCATCTTAGAAAATAGATAAATAGATACATGTATATACCAAAAGATAGACAATAAAATTATCTATTAGATGCCATCAACAAATTGTCGATAGATAGATAAATAGACGAGTAATTAACGAAAAAAGTGGGACACTTTGGTCATGTTTTACAATTTTTAGTCAAAAATATATTATATAAAGTAAAATTTCTCATCTTAAGAAATAGATAAATTGATACATGTATATACCAAAAGATAGACAATAAAATTATCTATGAGATGCCATCAACAAATTGTCGATAGATAGATAAATAGACGAGTAATTAACAAAAAAAGTGGGACACTTTGGTCATATTTTACTATTTTTAGTCAAAAATATATTATATATAGTGGAATTTCTCACCTTAGGAAATAGATAAATATATATATGTATATACCAAAAGATAGACAATAAAATTATCTATTAGATTCCATCAACAAACTTTCAATAGATAGATAAATAGATGAGTAATAAACAAGAAAATTAAGACACTTTGGTCATATTTTACAATTTTTAGTAAAAAATATATTATATAAAGTGAAATTTTTCATCTTATTAAATAGATAAATTGATTTGAGGTTTGAGGTTGAGTTGAGGTTTGAGGTTGATTTGAGGTTTGAGGTTGATTTGAGGTTTGAGGTTTGAGGTTGAGGTTGAACCCAAAACCTCACCTAAAAATAAAAAAAATATATATATATAAATGAAAGAATGAATGAATGAATGAATGATAATTTTTTTATTCACATGCTTTTTTTTCTAGACTACATAATTTTTAATAGTTACAGTGACACACATGTATGGTAACACTGGTAACCAATATGGTAACACTGCTAATGTGGATTTGAACAGAGAAGTATCAGCCAAGGTTTGTTTACATAACATAATTACTAATATATGTTTATAATAATAATAACTGTTATTATATATTAATACTGTAATTATTTATTAGCTAATGTATGCTGTGTTATTATGATTAGGAGTAGGGGACAGGCTTGGGGGGGACTGGGGGGTGGGGGAATAGGGGGACAGGCTTGGGGGGGACTGGGGGGTGGGAGAATAAGGGGACAGGCTTGGGGGGGACTGGGGGGTGGGGGAATAGGGGGGACAGGCTTGGGGGGGACTGGGGGGTGGGGGAATAGGGGGGACAGGCTTGGGGGGGACTGGGGGGTGGGGGAATAGGGGGACAGGCTTGGGGGGGACTGGGGGGTGGGGGAATAAGGGGACAGGCTTGGGGGGGACTGGGGGGTGGGGGAATAGGGGGACAGGCTTGGGGTACATAGAACACTGTTTTGAAACAAATAATGGGTATTTATTTAAACTAATGCCGTTCTGAAACAAATATTGGGTATTTATTTAAACTAATGCCGTTCTGAAACAAATAATGGGTATTTATTTAAACATACGTACATGAGAATACGTACATGAGAATACGTACATGAGAATACGTACATGAGAATATAAAATACATTCACAAGTGGATTTTACGCACAGGAGAATATACGCACATGTGAATATAAAATACATATGCAAGGGGAAATTATGCACAAGAGATTATGTACATGAGAATACGCACATGAATAAAATAAATACATGAAAATACACATGTGAAAAGAATACGCACATAAAAATACGCACATAAAAATACGCACATGAGAATATGCACATGGAAATAAAATACACACATGGGAAAATGAAATAATTATCCATGTGAAAATTATATATGTGGAAATTATGCAGGTGAAAATTATCCATGTGAAAATACACACATGGGAAAATCTTTGGAATAAATCTTTTAGTAGAGAGAGAGAGAGAGAGAGAGTGCATGTATGTGTATGAGAGACAGACAGAGAGAGAGAGAGAGAATGCATGTATGTGTATGAGAGAAATAGAGAGAGAGAGAGAGAATGTGTGTGTGTGCATGTATGTGTATGAGAGAGAGAGAGAGAGAGAGAGAGAGAGAGAGAGAGAGAGAGAATGTGTGTATGGGTACAGTACAGTATTACAGTACAGAATTACAGTATGGTAGGCCTATGGTATTTTATATATATGGTATTTTATTATTTATGTACGTATTCTCATGTACGTATTCTCATGTACGTATATTGATGCGTATATTATTCCCCAGGTCATAAGTGTATATATTTTATTTCCATGACCTGTATTTTATTTTCATGTATGTATTTTATTTCCATGACCTGAATTTTATTTTCATGTATGTATTTTATTTCCATGACCTGTATTTTATTTTGATGTATGTATTTTTATGTATTTTGTTGACAAGGTAATGGATTTTATTTTCATATATGTCTTTTCAGGTTGGTTTAGGTGGTGGTTGTTTTTGGTTACATTGGAGTGCCAGGATTCCTCCAAAGTCTGCTAGGAAACAGGACCAGAAGAGCAGAAAGCTTCGAATCGCCTGGTATTGTTCATTTCCCCCCACCCAGTACACACATATAGAGGCTGAGTACGAATGCAGAGTGTGTGTGAGTGTGTGTGTGTGTGTGTGTGTGTGTGGTGCCTGCCGTTCGTCTCTGGTCAGGGATTAAGTATTACGAGTGTACTGTACAGTTGCCAAAAAAGGTATTGCGACAAATCTTGATAGAACTTTAACCCTAGTAATATCCACAACTATTTGTAGGGACTATAAACATGTATAACAGAAGGAAATATACATATCCTTCTGTAATTTATACTTATAATCCCTACAAACAACTATGGACATTAATATTATTTAATGTTGAATCAGTAGTTGTCACAATACCTTTTTTGGCAACTGTACATCACCACAGTCTACAAATATGTAACACTAACCATCAGCTTCACAAGGTTAGTTGAAGTTACTATTGGTCACAAGAACTGATACAGCCACAATCAATAAATCAGTATCATATCAAACTATAATCATACAACAACAACACCTTACGTCAACTCAACCCCATCAATTATTATTATTATGAGGTGCTGCAAAATCATACACGTGTTGTTCTTTATTACCAAATTATTATTATTAATATTATTATTATTATTATGAGGTGCTGTAAAATCATACACGTGTTGTTCTTTATTACCAAGATTATTATTATTAATATTATTATTATTATTACGAGGTGCTGCAAAATCATACACGGGTTGTTCTTTATTACCAAGATATTTACTACGATGGAAGGAAAGTGTTGGTGGATATTTGATTGTGGCTGTACTGTACCGATTGGATGTGTGTGTAAGAGAGATTTCATTTGTGTATGTATGTGTGAGTGACTGTGTGTGTGTAAGAGAGAGATAGAGAGACTCTTTGTGTGTGTGTGTGTGTGAAAGAGAAAGAGAGAGATTAATTTTGTGTGTGAGAGATTAATTTGTGTGTATGTGAGAGAGAGACTGTGTATGTGTGAAATAAATAAATAAATAAAGATATAAAAATGGATTTGTGTTTATCCCTCCTTTCCTTATATTACATCTCTCTCTCTCTCTCTCTCTCTCTCTCTCTCTCTCTCTCTCTCTCTCTCTCTCTCTCTCTCTCTCTCTCTCTCTCTCCTTCCTTCGTGCTTGCTGTCCTATAATAATAATAAATAAATAATAATGTGTTTCAATTTCCTTAGTAAAAATATAATTATAAAAATATTTATTACTTATCCCATGAAATAATGTATACACACATGTATACACACACATACACATACACACGTACACACACATGTACACGTACACATTCATCATGTAAATATCTTTCTCATAATTAATTATATTGTAATTTGTATATTTTCAGCTTTAGTGCTGCCAGCCCCTATATAAACCATTTATTATTATTATTATTATTATTATTATTATTATTATATACACACGTACACACACACATACACATATGTACACACACATGTACACACACACGTACACACACACATACACATATGTACACACACATATACACATGTATATATGGTGTTATTGTCTGAGGTTGATATTTCAATGTGCGTATGAGGGTGTGTGTGTACGTATGGAGTGTATTTATTATTGGCAACACTGCTTTTATTATTGGCAACAATTTTTTTTATTATCGTTAATACTTTTATTATTGGCAATACAGCTTTTAATATTGGCAACACTGTTTTTATTTTTAACAACATTTTTTTTCATATTTTACTATTTTTAGTCAAAAATATCTTATATAAAGTAAAATTTCGTATCTTAAGAAATATTAACCAAAAGATAGACGATAAAATTATCTATTAGATGCCATCAACAAATTGTCGATAGATAGATAAATAGACAAGTAATTAACGAAGAAATGGGACACTTTGGTAATATTTTACAATTTTTTGTCAAAAATATAATATATTAAGTGAAATTTCTCATCTTAGGAATAAGATAAATAGACATATGTATAAACCAAAACATAGACAATAAAATTATCTATTAGATGCCATCAGCAAATTGTCGATAGATAGATAAATAGATGAGTAATAAACAAGAAAAGTAAGACACTTTTGTCATATTTTACTATTTTTTATCAGAAATATATTATATAAAGTAAAATTGTAATCTTAAGAAATAGATAAATAGATACATGTATATACCCAAAGATAGACGATAAAATTATCTATTAGATGCCATCAACAAATTGTCTATAGATAGATAAATAGACGAGTAATAAATGAAACAATTATAATAAGACACTTTTGTCATATTTTACAATTTTTAGTCAAAAATATATTATATAAAATGAAATTTCTCATCTTAGGAAATAGATAAATTGATACATGTATATACCAGAAGATAGACAATAAAATTATCTATTAGATGCCATCAACAAATTAATGATAGATAGATAAATAGATGAGTAATTAACAAGAAAATTAAGACACTTTTGTCATATTTTACTATTTTTAGTCTAAAATATATTATATAAAGGGAAATTTCTCATCTTAGGAAATAGATAAATTGATATATGTATATACGAAAAGATAGACAATAAAATTATCTATTAGATGCCATCAACAAATTTTCAATATATAGATAAATAGACAAGTAATAAATGAATAAATTAAGACATTTTTGTCATATTTTAAATTTTTTAGTAAAAAATATATTGTATAAAGTGAATTTCTCATCTTAGGAAATAGATAAAAAGATACATGTATATACGAAAAGATAGACAATAAAATTATCTATTAGATGCCATCAACAAATTGTTGATAAATAGATAAATAGACGAGTATTAACGAAAAAAGTGGGAAACTTTGGTCATATTTTACAATTTTTAGTAAAAAATATATTATATAAAGTGAAATTTCTCATCTTAGGAAATAGATAAATTGATACATGTATATACGAAAAGATAGAAAATAAAATTATCTATTAGATGCCATCAACAAATTGTTGATAGATAGATAAATAGACGAGTAATTAATGAAGAAATGTGACACTTTGGTAATATTTTACAATTTTTTGTAAAACATATAATATATAAAGTGAAATAACTCATCTTAGAAATAAGATAAATACATATATGTATAAACCAACCGATAGACAATAAAATTATCTATTAGATGCCATCAACAAATTGTCGATAAATAGATAAATAGATGAGTAATTAACAATAAAATTAAGACACTTTTGTAATATTTTACTATTTTTAGTTAGAAATATATTATATAAAGTGAAATTTCTCATCTTGGGAAATAGATAAATAGATATATGTATATACCAAAAAATAGACAATAAAATTATCTATTAGATGCCATCAACAAATTGTCGATAGATAGATAAATAGACGAGTAATTAACAAAAAAATTGGGACACTTTGGTCATATTTTACTATTTTTAGTCAAAAATATATTATATAAAATGAAATTTCTCAACTTAGGAAATAGATAAATTGATACATGTATAAACCAAATGATAGACAATAAAATTATCTATTAGATGCCATAAACAAATTGTCGATAGATAAATAAATAGACGAGTAATTAACAAGAAAATTAAGACACTTTTGTCATATTTTACTATTTTTAGTTAAAAATATTTTATATAAAGTGAAATTTCTCATCTCAGGAAATAGATAAATAGATACATGTATATACCAAAAAATAGACAATAAAATTATCTATTTGATGCCATCAACAAATTGTCGATAGATAGATAAATAGACAAGTAATTATCGAAAAAAGCGAGACACTTTGGTCATATTTTACAATTTTTAGTAAAAAAATATATTATACAAAGTGAAATTTCTCATCTTAGGAAATTGATAAATTGATACGTGTATATACAAAAAAATAGACGATAAAATTATCTAATAGATGCCATCAACAAATTGTTGATAGATAGATAAATAGACGAGTAATTAATGAAGAAATGGGACACTTTGGTAATATTTTACAATTTTTTGTAAAAAATATATTATATAAAGTTAAATTTTTCATCTTCGGAAATAGATAAATATATATATGTATATACCAAAAGATAGACAATAGAATTATCTATTAAATGCCATCAACAAAATTTCAATAGATAGATAAATAGACGAGTAATAAATGAATAAATTAAGATATTTTTGTCATATTTTACAATTTTTAGTCAAAAATATATTTTATAAAGTAAAATTTCTCATCTTAGGAATAAGATAAATACATATATGTATAAACCAAACGATAGACAATAACATTATCTATTAGATGCCATCAACAAATTGTCGATAGATAAATAAATAGACGAGTAATTAACGAAAAAATGGGACACTTTGGTCATATTTTACTATTTTTAGTCAAAAATATATTATATAAAGTGAAATTTCTCATCTTAAGAAATAGATAAATATATATATGTATATACCAAATGATAGACAATAGAATTATCTATTAGATGCCATAAACAAATTGTCGATAGATAGATAATAGACGAGTAATTAACGAAAAAAGCGGGACACTTTGGTCATATTTTACAATTTTTAGTAAAAAATATATTATATAAAGTGAAATTTCTCATCTTAAAAAAATGATAAATTGATACATGTATATACCAAAAGATAGACAATAAAATTATCTATTAGATGCCATCGACAAATTGTCGATATATAGATAAATAAACGAGTAATTAACAAGAAAATTAAGACACTTTTGTCATATTTTACTATTTTTAGTTAGAAATATATTATATAAAGTGAAATTTCTCATCTTGGGAAATAGATAAATAGATATATGTATATGCCAAAAGATAGACAATACAATTATCTATTAGATGCCATCAACAAATTTTCAATAGATAGATAAATAGACGTGTAATAAATGAATAAATTAAGACATTTTTGTCATATTTTACATTTTTTAGTAAAAAATATATTATATAAAGTGAAATTTCTCATCTTAGGAAATAGATAAATTGATACATGTATATACGAAAAAATAGACAATAAAATTATCTATCAGATGCCATGGACATATTGTCGATAAATATATAAATAAATGAGTAATTAACAAGAAAATTAAGACACTTTTGTCATATTTTACTATTATTAGTCAAAAATATATTATATAAAGTGAAATTTCTCATCTTAAAAAATAGATAAATAGATACATGTATATACCAAAAAATAGATGATAGAATTATCTAATAGTTGCCATCAACAAATTGTTGATAGATAGATAAATAGACGAGTAATTAATGAAGAAATTGGACACTTTGGTAATATTTTACAATTTTTTGTAAAAAATATAATATATAAAGTGAAATTTCTCATCTTAGGAATAAGATAAATACATATATGTATAAACCAAACGATACACAATAAAATGATCTATTAGATGCCATCAACAAATTGTCGATAAATAGATAAAAAGACGAGTAATTAACAAGAAAATTAAGTCACTTTGGTCATATTTTACAATTTTTAGTCAAAAATTTAATATGTAAAGTGAAGTTTCTCATCTTATGAAATAGATAAATAGATACATGTATATACCAAAAAATAGACATTAAAATTATCTATTAGATGCCATCAACAAATTGTCGATAGATAGATAAATAGACGAGTAATTAACGAAAAAATTGGGACACATTGGTCATATTTTCCAAATTTTAGTCAAAAATATAATATATAAAATGAAATTTCTCATCGTAGGAATAAGATAAATAGATACATGTATAAGCCAAACGATAGGCAATAGAATTATCTATTAGATGCCATCAACAAATTGTCGATAAATAGATAAATAGACGAGTAATTAATGAAAAATGTGGGACACTTTGGTCATATTTTACTATTTTTACTCAAAAATATATTATATAAAGTGAAATTTTTCATCTTCGGAAATAGATAAATATATATATGTATATACTAAAAGATAGACAATAGAATTATCTATTAAATGCCATCAACAAAATTTCAATAGATAGATAAATAGACGAGTAATAAATGAATAAATTAAGATATTTTTGTCATATTTTACAATTTTTAGTCAAAAATATATTATATAAAGTGAAATTTCTCATCTTAGGAAATAGATAAATAGATACATGTATATACGAAAAGATAGACAATAAAATTATCTATTAGATGCTATCAACAAATTGTTAATAGATAGATAAATAGACGAGTAATTAATGAAGAAATGGGACACTTTGGTAATATTTTACAATTTTTTGTAAAAAATATAATATATAAAGTGAAATTTCTCATCTTAGGAATAAGATAAATACATATATGTATAAACCAAACGATAGACAATAACATTATCTATTAGATGCAATCAACAAATTGTCGATAGATAAGTAAATAGACGAGTAATTAACGAAAAAAGTGGGACACTTTGGTCATATTTTACTATTTTTAGTCAAAAATATATTATATAAAGTGAAATTTTTCATCTTAAGAAATAGATAAATATATATATGTATATACCAAAAGATAGACAATAGAATTATCTATTAGATGCCATCAACAAATTGTTCATAGATAGATAAATAGACGAGTAATTAATGAAACAATTATGACACTTTCGTCATATTTTACAATTTTTAGTAAAAAATATATTATATAAAGTGAAATTTCTCATCTTAGGAAATTGATAAATTGATACATGTAAATACCAAGAGATAGACAATAAAATTATCTATTAGATGCCAACGACAAATTGTCGATAATTAGATAAATAAACGAGTAATTAACAAGAAAATTAAGACACTTTTGTCATATTTTACTCTTTTTAGTCAAAAATATATTATATAAAGTGAAATTTCTCACTTAAAAAAATAGATAAATAGATACATGTATATACCAAAAGATAGACAATAGAATTATCTATTAGATGCCATCAACAAATTGTCCATAGATAGATAAATAGACGAGTAATTAATGAAACAATTAAGACACTTTCGTCATATTTTACAATTTTTAGTAAAAAATATATTAAATAAAGTGAAATTTCTCATCTTAGGAAATAGATAAATTGATACATGTATATACCAATAGATAGACAATAAAATTATCTATTAGATGCCATCAACAAATTGTCGATAGATAGATAAATAGACGAGTAATTAACGAAAAAAGCGGGACACTTTGGTCATATTTTAGAATTTTTAGTAAAAAATATATCATATAAAGTGATATTTCTCTTCTTAGGAAATAGATAAATTGATACATGTATATACCAAAAAATAGACAATAAAATTATCTATTAGATGCCATCAACAAATTGTCGATAAATAGATAAATAGACGAGTAATTAACAAGAAAATTAAGTCACTTTGGTCATATTTTACAATTTTTAGTAAAAAATATATCATATAAAGTGATATTTCTCTTCTTAGGAAATAGATAAATTGATACATGTATATACCAAAAAATAGACAATAAAATTATCTATTAGATGCCATCAACAAATTGTCGATAAATAGATAAATAGACGAGTAATTAATGAAGTAATGGGACACTTCGGTCATATTTTACAATTTTTAGTAAAAAATATATTATATAAAGAGAAATTTCTCATCTTAGGAAATTGATAAATTGATACATGTATATACCAAAAGATAGACAATAAAATTATCTATCAGATGCCATGGACATATTGTCGATAAATAGATAAATAAATGAGTAATTAACAAGAAAATTAAGACACTTTTGTCATATTTTACTATTTTTAGTCAAAAATA
Organism: Petrolisthes manimaculis; assembly: GCA_034508575.1. Lineage (NCBI taxonomy): Eukaryota > Metazoa > Arthropoda > Malacostraca > Decapoda > Porcellanidae > Petrolisthes > Petrolisthes manimaculis. The sequence continues at coordinate 342,880 of JAWZYT010001431.1, read as the reverse complement.
TATTATATAAAGTGAAATTTCTCATCTTAAAAAATAAATAAATAGATACATGTATATACCAAAAAATAGACGATAAAAGTATCTAATAGATGCCATCAACAAATTGTTGATAGATAGATAAATAGACGAGTAATTAATGAAGAAATGGGACACTTTGGTAATATTTTACAATTTTTTGTAAAAAATATAATATATAAAGTGAAATTTCTCATCTTAGGAATATGATAAATACATATATGTATAAACCAAACGATACACAATAAAATGATCTATTAGATGCCATCAACAAATTGTCGATAAATAGATAAATAGACGAGTAATTAACAAGAAAATTAAGTCACTTTGGTCATATTTTACAATTTTTAGTCAAACATTTAATATGTAAAGTGAAATTTCTCATCTTAGGAAATAGATAAATAGATACATGTATATACCAAAAAATAGACGTTAAAATTATCTATTAGATGCCATCAACAAATTGTCGATAGATAGATAAATAGACGAGTAATTAACGAAAAAAGTGGGACACTTTGGTCATATTTTCCTAATTTTAGTAAAAAATATAATATATAAAATGAAATTTCTCATCTTAGGAATAAGATAAATAGATACATGTATAAGTCAAACGATAGACAATAAGATTATCTATTAGATGCCATCAACAAATTGTCGATAAATAGATAAATAAACGAGTAATTAATGAAAAATTTGGGACACTTTGGTCATATTTTACTATTTTTAGTCAAAAATATATTATATAAAGTGAAATTTTTCATCTTAGGAATAAGATAAATACATATATGTATAAACCAAACGAAAGACAATAACATTATCTATTAGATGCCATCAACAAAATTTCAATAGATAGATAAATAAACGAGTAATAAATGAATAAATTAAGACATTTTTGTTATATTTTACAATTTTTAGTCAAAAATATATTATATAAAGTGAAATTTCTCATCTTAAGAAATAGATAAATAGATACATGTATATACGAAAAGATAGACAATAAAATTATCTATTAGATGCCATCAACAAATTGTTAATAGATAGATAAATAGACGAGTAATTAATGAAGAAATGGGACACTTTGATAATATTTTACTATTTTTTGTAAAAAATATAATATATAAAGTGAAATTTCTCATCTTCGGAATAAGATAAATACATATATGTATAAACCAAAAGATAGACAATAGAATTATCTATTAGATGCCATCAACAAATTGTCGATAGATAGATAAATAGACGAGTAATTAACGAAAAAAGCGGGACACTTTGGTCATATTTTACAATTTTTAGTCAAAAATATATTATATAAAGTGAAATTTCTCATCTTAGGAAATTGATAAATTGATACCTGTATATACCAAAAGATAGACAATAAAATTATCTATTAGATGCCATCGACAAATTGTCGATAAATAGATAAATAAACGAGTAATTAACAAGAAAATTAAGACACTTTTGTCATATTTTACTATTTTTAGTCAAAAATATATTATATAAAGTGAAATTTCTCACCTAAAAAAATAGATAAATAGATACATGTATATACCAAAAGATAGACAATAGAATTATCTATTAGATGCCATCAACAAATTGTCCATAGATAGATAAATAGAAGAGTAATTAATGAAACAATTATGACACTTTCGTCATATTTTACAATTTTTAGTCAAAAATATATTATATAAAGTGAAATTTCTCATCTTAGGAAATACATAAATTGATACATGTATATACGAAAAGATAGACAATAAAATTATCTATTAGATGCCATCAACAAATTGTTGATAGATAGATAAATAGACGAGTAATTAATGAAGTAATGGGACACTTTGGTCATATTTTACAATTTTTAGTCAAAAATATAATATGTAAAGTGAAATTTCTCATCTTAGGAAATAGATAAATAGATACATGTATATACCAAAAGATAGACAATAAAATTATCTATTAGATGCCATCGACAAATTGTTGATAGATAGATAAATAGACGAGTAATTAATGAAGTAATGGGACACTTTGGTCATATTTTACAATTTTTAGTCAAAAATATAATATGTAAAGTGAAATTTCTCATCTTAGGAAATAGATAAATAGATACATGTATATACCAAAAGATAGACAATAAAATTATCTATTAGATGCCATCGACAAATTGTTGATAGATAGATAAATAAGCGAGTAATTAACAAAAAAATTAAGACACTTTTGTCATATTTTACTATTTTTAGTCAAAAATATATTATATAAAGTGAAATTTCTCACTTAAAAAAATAGGTAAATATATACATGTATATACCAAAAGATAGACAATAGAATTATCTATTAGATGCCATCAACAAATTGTCCATAGATAGATAAATAGACGAGTAATTAATGAAACAATTAAGACACTTTCGTCATATTTTACAATTTTTAGTAAAAAAATATATTAAATAAAGTGAAATTTCTCATCTTAGGAAATAGATAAATTGATACATGTATATACCAATAGATAGACAATAAAATTATCTATTAGATGCCATCAAGAAATTGTCGATAGATAGATAAATAGACGAGTAATTAACGAAAAAAGCGGGACACTTTGGTCATATTTTAGAATTTTTAGTAAAAAATATATCATATAAAGTGATATTTCTCTTCTTAGGAAATAGATAAATTGATACATGTATATACCAAAAAATAGACTATAAAATTATCTATTAGATGCCATCAACAAATTGTCGATAGATAGATAAGTAAACGAGTAATTAATGAAAAATGTGGGACATTTTGGTCATATTTTACTATTTTTAGTCAAAAATATTTTATATAAAGTGAAATTTCTCATCTTAGGAAATACATAAATTGATACATGTATATACGTAAAGATAGACAATAAAATTATCTATTAGATGCCATCAACAAATTGTTGATAGATAGATAAATAGACGAGTAATTAATGAAGTAATGGGACACTTTGGTCATATTTTACAATTTTTAGTAAAAAATATATTATATAAAGAGAAATTTCTCATCTTAGGAAATTGATAAATTGATACATGTATATACCAAAAGATAGACAATAAAATTATCTATCAGATGCCATGGACATATTGTCGATAAATAGATAAATAAATGAGTAATTAACAAGAAAATTAAGACACTTTTGTCATATTTTACTATTTTTAGTCAAAAATATATTATATAAAGTGAAATTTCTCATCTTAAAAAATAAATAAATAGATACATATATATACCAAAAAATAGACAATAAAATTATCTAATAGATGCCATCAACAAATTGTTGATAGATAGATAAATAGACGAGTAATTAATGAAGAAATGGGACACTTTGGTAATATTTTACAATTTTTTGTAAAAAATATAATATATAAAGTGAAATTTCTCATTAAAGGAATATGATAAATACATATATGTATAAACCAAACGATACACAATAAAATGATCTATTAGATGCCATCAACAAATTGTCGATAAATAGATAAATAGACGAGTAATTAACAAGAAAATTAAGTCACTTTGGTCATATTTTACAATTTTTAGTCAAACATTTAATATGTAAAGTGAAATTTCTCATCTTAGGAAATAGACAAATAGATACATGTATATACCAAAAAATAGACGTTAAAATTATCTATTAGATGCCATCAACAAATTGTCGATAGATAGATAAAAAGACGAGTAATAAACGAAAAAAGTGGGACACTTTGGTCATATTTTCCAAATTTTAGTAAAAAATATAATATATAAAATGAAATTTCTCATCTTAGGAATAAGATAAATAGATACATGTATAAGTCAAACGATAGACAATAAAATTATCTATTAGATGCCATCAACAAATTGTCGATAAATAGATAAATAAACGAGTAATTAATGAAAAATGTGGGACACTTTGGTCATATTTTACTATTTTTAGTCAAAAATATATTATATAAAGTGAAATTTTTCATCTTAGGAATAAGATAAATACATATATGTATAAACCAAACGATAGACAATAACATTATCTATTTGATGCCATCAACAAAATTTCAATAGATAGATAAATAAACGAGTAATAAATGAATAAATTAAGACATTTTTGTCATATTTTACAATTTTTAGTCAAAAATATATTATATAAAGTGAAATTTCTCATCTTAAGAAATAGATAAATAGATACATGTATATACGAAAAGATAGACAATAAAATTATCTATTAGATGCCATCAACAAATTGTTAATAGATAGATAAATAGACGAGTAATTAATGAAGAAATGGGACACTTTGATAATATTTTACAATTTTTTGTAAAAAATATAATATATAAAGTGAAATTTCTCATCTTCGGAATAAGATAAATACATATATGTATAAACCAAACGATAGACAATAAAATTATATATTAGATGCCATCAACAAATTGTCGATAGATAAATAAATAGACGAGTAATTAACAAGAAAATTAAGTTACTTTGGTCATGTTTTACAATTTTTAGTCAAAAATATAATATGTAAAGTGAAATTTCTCATCTTAGGAAATAGATAAATAGATACATGTATATACCAAAAGATAGACAATAGAATTATCTATTAGATGCCATCAACAAATTGTCCATAGATAGATAAATAGACGAGTAATTAATGAAACAATTAAGACACTTTGGTCATATTTTACAATTTTTAGTCAAAAATATATTAAGTAAAGTGAAATTTCTCATCTTAGGAAATAGATAAATTGATACATGTATATACCAATAGATAGACAATAGAATTATCTATTAGATGCCTTCAACAAATTGTCGATAAATAGATAAATAGACGAGTAATTAACGAAAAAAGCGGGACACTTTGGTCATATTTTACTATTTTTAGTCAAAAATATATTATATAAAGTGAAATTTTTCATCTTAGGAAATAGATAAATATATATATGTATATACCAAATGATAGACAATAGAATTATCTATTAGATGCCATCAACAAATTTTCAATAGATAGATAAATAGATGAGTAATAAATGAATAAATTAAGACATTTTTGTCATATTTTACAATTTTTAGTCAAAAATATATTATATAAAGTGAAATTTCTCATCTTAGGAAATAGATAAATTGATACATGTATATACGAAAAGATAGACAATATAATTATCTATTAGATGCCATCAACAAATTGTCGATAAATAGATAAATAGACGAGTAATTAACAATAAAATTAAGACACTTTTGTCATATTTTACTATTTTTAGTTAAAAATATAATATATAAAGTGACATTTCTCATCTTAAAAAATAGATAAATCGATACATGTATATACCAAAAGATCGATAATAAAATTATCTATTAGATGTAATCAACAAATTGTCGATAGATAAATAAATAGACGACTAATAAATGAATAAATTAAGACACTTTTGTCATATTTTACAATTTTTAGTCAAAAGTTTATTATATAAAGTAAAATTTCTCATCTTAGGAAATAGATAAATAGATATATGTATATACCAAAAGATAGACAATAAAATTATCTATTAGATGCCATCAACAAATTGTCAATTGATAGATAAATAAACGAGTAATAAATGAAACAATTAAGACATTTTTGTCATATTTTACAATTTTGTCAAAAATATATTATATAAAGTGACATTTCTCATCTTATGAAATAGATAAATTGATACATGTATATAACAAAAGATAGACAATAAAATTATCTATTAGATGCCATCAACAAATTGTCGATAAATTGATAAATAGACGAGTAATTAACAAGAAAATTAAGACACTTTTGTCATATTTTACTATTTTTAGTCAAAAATATATTATATAAAGTGAAATTTCTCATCATAAAAAATAGATAAATAGATACATGTATATACCAAAAGATAGACGATAACATTATCTAATAGATGCCATCAACAAATTGTTGATAGATAGATAAATAGACGAGTAATTAATGATGAAATGGGACACTTTGGTAATATTTTATAATTTTTAGTCAAAAATATAATATATAAAGTGAAATTTCGAATCTTAGGAATAAGATAAATACATATATGTATAGACCAAACGATAGACAATAAAATTATCTATTAAATGCCATCAACTAATTGTCGATAAATAGATAAATAGACGAGTAATTAACAAGAAAATTAAGACACTTTTGTCATATTTTACTATTTTTAGTCAAAAATATATTATATAAAGTGAAATTTTTCATCTTATTAAATAGATAAATTGATTTGAGGTTTGATGTTGATTTGAGGTTTGAGGTTGAGGTTGAACCCAAAACCTCACCTAAAAATAAAAAAAATAAATTTATATAAATGAATGAATGAATGAATAAATGAATGATAATTTTTTTATTCACATGCTTTTTTTCTAGACTATATAATTTTTAATAGTTACAGTGACACACATGTATGGTAACACTGGTAACCAATATGGTAACACTGCTAATGTGGATTTGAACAGAGAAGTATCAGCCAAGGTTTGTTTACATAACATAATTACTAATATATGTTTATAATAATAATAACTGTTATTATATATTAATACTGTAATTATTTATTAGCTAATGTATGCTGTGTTATTATGATTAGGAGTAGGGGACAGGCTTGGGGGGGACTGGAGGGTGGGGGAATAAGGGGACAGGCTTGGGGGGGACTGGGGGGTGGGAGAATAAGGGGACAGGCTTGGGGTGCATAGAACACCGTTCTGAAACAAATAATGGATATTTATTTAAACATACGTACATGAGAATACGTACATGAGAATACGTACATGAGAATACGTACATGAGAATACGTACATGAGATTACGTACATGAGAATACGTACATGAGATTACGTACATGAGAATACGTACATGAGAATACGTACATGAGAATACGTACATGAGAATACGTACATGAAAATACATACATTATACTGGAGTACAGTTGCCAAAAAAGGTATTTTGGTATCCAGATTTAACAAGGTTAGGTCAGGTCAGACTAGTTTCCAAATTATGTTTGTAATAATAACGGTAATACAGTATTGTGTAAAAAACAGCAATAATAACAGTAATACAGTATTGTGTAAAAAACAGCAATAATAACGGTAATACAGTATTGTGTAAAAAACAGCAATAATAACGGTAATACAGTATTGTGTAAAAAACAGCAACAATATTGGTAATACAGTATTGTGTAAAAAACATGGGAAAATCTTTTGAATAATTTTTTTAGTAGAGAGAGAGAGAGAAAGAAAGAGAGAGAATGCATGTATGTGTATGAGAGAGAGAGAGAGAGAGAGAGAGAGAGAGAGAGAGAGAGAGAGAGAGAGAGAGAGAGAGAATGTGTGTGTGTACATGTATGTGTATGAGAGAGAGAGAGAGAGAGAGAGAGAGAGAGAGAGAGAGAGAATGTGTGTATGGGTACAGTACATTATTACAGTACAGAATTACAGTATGGTAGGCCTATGGTATTTTATATATATGGTATTTTATTATTTATGTAATTATTCTCATGTACGTATTCTCATGTACGTATTCTCATGTACGTATTCTCATGTACGTATTCTCATGTACGTATTCTCATGTGCGTATTCTCATGTGCGTATTCTCATGTACGTATTCTCATGTACGTATTCTCATGTACGTATTCTCATGTGCGTATTCTCATGTGCGTATTCTCATGTGCGTATTCTCATGTACGTATTCTCATGTACGTATGTTCTCTTTCTTGAAATTTAACAAAAGTTCCCCAATTCCATTCACTTCCTCTCCTAATATTCCTATATGTTCATTCCTATCACCGCTTATGGACGTGGTATAGACTATTAGTTAACTTGTCCGGTTCAGTTCTCGTTCACCCATACAACCCTGCGGAAGATTAAGTGACTAGCTCGGTTATCATAATAATAGGGGAGTAGTTGTAACCATAGTAATTAACGGTTACATTGTTCTTTCTACTGCAGTGTGAACCTCTTAAATATTTAAAATGAGTAAAAGTAAGAAATACACACACCATTTTAGAAAAGAGTGGCTTAGTGACCCCAAGTATGAAAAGTGGCTGATGAAATTAGAGGGAGATGAAACAAAGTGTCTCTGTAAGTACTGTCACTGTTCATTGTCTGCCAAACTAAGTGATCTTGAGAGACACAGAAATACGACAAAACACAAACAAGCAGAGGAACCGTTCAGTGGCGAGCGACAACCTTTCATTAATTTTGAAACAGTAAGTAAGTAAAGTAACGACGTACGAGAAACTGAGGGTTGTGACGCTTTTCATAGCCGAACATTGCTCGTTACGTGTGGTAGATCACTAAGTGAGCTTTGCAAATCATGTTTTAAAGACAGTATGAAGGCAGTATGGTGTGTAGGGAAGATGAGACAGTATGAAGGCAGTATGGTGTGTAGGGAAGATGAGACAGTATGAAGGCAGTATGGTGTGTAGGGAAGATGAGACAGTATGAAGGCAGTATGGTGTGTAGGGAAGATGAGACAGTATGAAGGCAGTATGGTGTGTAGGGAAGATGAGACAGTAGAACATGTGTTGATGGTATGTGATAAGTAGGAATGAGAGAGAGCTTCCATGCTGAATGTGGTAATAAGTGAACTATATAGGAGAGAGAAAATGGAGGGAGATGTGATAAGTATGAACGAGAGAGAGCTACCATGCTGAATGTGGTAATAAGTGAACTATATAGGAGAGAGAAAATGGAGGGAGATGGTGGAAGTGACAGTGACAGCCAAAGTGCTGCTAGGTCTGAGTGAACGAGAGCTGTACAATCCAGTGATAATAAAGAGTATGAAAGAAGTTCTATAAAGGGTATGTATGGTTGAAGAGAAAATGAGTATATAGGGACGTGCAGGTTGTATAAGATAGAGAGAGTGAAAGTATAATGTGTATATATGTGAGTATATAGGGACGTGCAGGTTGTATAAGATAGAGAGAGTAAAAGTATAATGTGTATATATGTGAGTATATAGGGACGTGCAGGTTGTATAAGATAGAGAGAGTGAAAGTATAATGTGTATATATGTATTCTTTGGTCCTGTTTTGGTTTGGTTTTCTCCTTAGAGGAAGACAGTGACAGAGTACCGTTGTAAAGGTGACACTCAGTCATCATCATCACTGGCAACACTGACGCCTCAGATCATCACTGGCAACACTGACGCCTCAGTTTTGTTTATCTCTGTGAAGCTCAAAGCCTGGCAGGGGAATATTTTAGTATTTATTTGCATTTTAAGGGCATTTAAGGATATTTTAAGGGCTCAAGATTATATTAAGGGTTAGTTAAGGGTATACAGTTAATGGTGAAGGGATATAAATAAGGGTAAGTTGGTGAAATAAGGGAATTTTGAAGGGTTTAAATAAGGGTGGATAATAATGGCTGTGTTAAAATGTTACCATAAATAATAGAATGACTTTGTTTTATTATTTTAAGGGCTCACTGTTATTTTAAGGGTATATAAATAAGGGCAAATTGGTGAAATAAGGGGATTTTTATTGATAAAGGATTTAATTAACAAGAAATAAATGAATTAACGTTAAATTTATTTATTTCAGAAGTGGGATTACAGAAGGATTTACATACGAGGATTTACAGAAGGAGGATTACAATGACTACACAAAGGTATTTATGTAGAAGAATTATTATGGGTAAATTTACAGAAAACCTGGGTTCACTATATTGTATATATTAGTATCATTACCCACTATTTTGGACCATTCTAAGACACTTTTCATCTATGGTGTTTCTCTCGGAAATGCCTCGTTTTCGAGATATGCCCCGTTTACAAACATGATTTGAAAACTAGTCTTACCTGACCTGACCTAACCTAACCTAGACCACAGCAGACTACCGGGACCTAACCTGGGCAGACTACGGGACCTAACCTGAGCAAACTACCGGGACCTAACATGGGCAAACTACCGGACCTAACCTGGGCAAACTACCGGGACCTAACCTGGGCAGACTACAGGGACCTAATCTGGGCAAACTACCGGACCTAACCTGGGCAAACTACTGGGTATAACCAGTGTAAACTATCATAAAGTGACCTGGGCAAATTTCCAGGACCTAACCTAATGTGGTGATACTGCTCAAGCCTAGCCGAAAACCCAGTTATTCTGTAATAATACATTATGATCTATCTATCTATCTATAGCTCTGATGCCTAACTCCCCCCAAGGAGATGGCCACGGCAGAAAAGTCTCCAGTCTTCCCTGTTCCAACACTCCCTCCTTACTTGGTCCAGCCCTACCCTGTCCCTCATGTTACTCTCCTTTACATACTCCCTCCTTACTCCCTACTCCCTCTCACATTACTCTCCTTTACATACTCTTCCACTCTGTTCCAACACTCTCTCCTTACTCCCTACTCCCTCTCATGTTACTCTCCTTTACATACTCTTCCACTCTGTTCCAACACTCTCTCCTTACTCCCTACTCCCTCTCATGTTACTCTCCTTTACATACTCTTCCACTCTGTTCTGCCATCTAACTGGTGGTCTGCCTCTCACATCACATCCCACAACTTCACTTCCATACACCTTATTTACAAACTCTTCACCTTGCATTCTCTCTACATGTCCAAACCACCTCAATGTATTACATTTCACATTATTATTATTACTACCATTTTTATTATTATTATAACTACTATTATTATCACTACTTCAACTACTTTTATGATTATTATTATCGGTAAATATTGAAAGAATTATAGTTATTGTGTATGGTGTTTCTACCTTTATTACCCATTTATTTACACCATTCTAAGACTTTTTTCATTTAAGTGATGAGTTCATTTTTAACATCCATTTTATTGTGCAAATTTAATGTTTTATCCATACATAAATAACCTAACCTATCCTAACTTAACCTAACCTAACCTAACCTAATCTAATCTAATCTAACCTAACCTAACCTAATCTAATCTAACCTAACCTAATCTAATCTAACCTAATCTTAACCATTGCAGACTACCAGGACCTAACCTGAGCAGACTATTGGAAGTTTTACAAGGTAAGTAAGACCTAAATCAAAGTTATTATTATTATTATAACATATATAAAACACCTAAATTTAGAAAAAAAATTACGTGTCAATAATGGTGCAATTTTTATTATTATTATTATTATTAATATGAAAATTATTATTATTATTATTATTATTATTGGGAAGGAAACCCTCTTTAATACAAGTTTTGTTGAAGATAACTGCGAGCTCTGCACTGTTTATTTTGTAGCAAATCTTTTCAAGTTTGCGAATTGTTTTCTTAGTATTGCTGGGGAGATGGAAAAGCAAATTACCAAGTGAGTTTATTGGCCTGACGTTTGTGTGTGTGTGTGTGTGTATGTGTGTGTGTGTGTGTATGTGTGTGTGTGTGTGTATGTGTGTGTGTGTTTTCTTAGTATTGCTGGGGAGATGGAAAAGCAAATTACCAAGTGAGTTTATTGGCCTGACGTTTCGGTTTTCTCTCAAAGCCATTCTCAAAGGAATGAGTGTCTTACAGAAACCAGGTATATTTATAGTCCCTGTATGGAGGTACAGCTATGCGTACTGCGCCCTGATTGGCTGCTACGCGGTCGCAGCCAATCAGAACGCAGGGACCATAAATACTATTAAAACATAATTGTAACCCTTATTATTATTTTTATATACATGCCATTATCATAGATTATTATTATTATTGTTATTATCATACACATTGTCATTATTACTATTGTTATTACCACTATTTTGACACAGGATCAAGTGCGACTGCTAACAGCCAATCAGGGCGCAGTACGCATAGCTGTACCTCCATACAGGGACTATAAATATACCTGGTTTCTGTAAGACACTCATTCCTTTGAGAATGGCTTTGAGAGAAAGCCGAAACGTCAGGCCAATAAACTCACTTGGTAATTTGCTTTTCCATCTCCCCAGCAATACTAAGAAAACACACACACACATACACACACACACACACACACAAACATCAGGCCAATAAACTCACTTGGTAATTTGCTTTTCCATCTCCCCAGCAATACTAAGAAAACAATTCGCAAACTTGAAAAGATTTGCTACAAAATAAACAGCGCAGAGCTCGCAGTTATCTTCAACAAAACTTATTATTATTATTATTATTATTATTATTATTATTATTATTATTATTATTATTGTTATTATTATTATTATTATTATTATAATTATTATTATTATAATTATTATTATTATAATTATTATTATTATTGTTATTATTATTATTATTTTGACACGGTTGTCAGTAGTTTGCCCAGGTTAGGTCCCGGTAGTTTACAGCAGTTTAGGTTAGGTCAGGTCATGTAAGGTCTTGCTAATTTCAAATGCTATATTTTAATATGACCTAACTTGGATGTGTATGAGAGGGAGAGAGAGTGTGTATGTGTGTTAGAGAGAGAGAGAGTGTGTATGTGTGTTAGAGAGAGAGAGAGAGAGGGTGTGTGTGTGTGTGTAATGTCAATATTAATTTCATATTATTTACAAAGAAAAGTGTTTGAGAATGTTATGAATTTGTGAATAAAGAAGATAAAAACATTGTATTAATAAATGCCAATAGAATATAGAATTAACAGTTATTTTTTATTACTCGTATTTCATAATGGTTTTCATTATCCATATATATTTTTTTTTAATTAAAAATTTGAGTAAATTTTCTGAGCTACGCATGTGAAATTTTCAGGCAAAATATATATAGATTTTACAAGATTTTTTCAAGTGATTAGTTCATTTTTAGCTTCCATTTATTGTGTAAATATCCTGTTTTAGCCCAACCCAATCTAACCTACCCCAACCCAACCCAATGTAATCTAACCTAACCCAATCCAATCTAACCTAAATCAACCCAACCCAATGTAATCTAACCTAACCCAATCCAATCTAACCTACCCCAACCCAACCCAATGTAATCTAACCTACCCCAACCCAACCCAATGTAATCTAACCTAACCCAATCCAATCTAACCTAATCTTAACCATTGCAGACTACCAGGACCTAACCTGAGCAGACTACCAGGACCTAACCTGAGCAGACTACCAGGACCTAACCTGAGCAGACTACCAGGACCTAACCTGAGCAGACTATTGGAAGTTTTACAAGGTAAGTAAGACCTTTATCCAGATGTGGTTCCAGTAACTTTTTTACAACAGACCCTGAATATCCAAGTTCTTTGTCAACCTCAATATCAGTACCAGTACCAGTATAAACAATAAAATACAAAATATAACCAGTCTCTACATCACACAAAATGAAGAATTTTATACCAAATCTGTTTGGTTTCTGGGGAATGTATTGTTTGAAAGTCAACCTGCCTCTCCATAGAAGTAAGGATTCATCAACACATAAGTTATGAAATGGTTTCAAACTGGAGGTGAATTTATCTCTCAGGTAATCCACAACCCATTTAATGGACTGGTTGACGGTCAAAAAAATGTTCTATTAAACAATTTATATCGTTAATAAATAAGCTCAATTGTCCTGTTATGTAATTTATTTGACAAAGAAATATATTGTTTGGCATATAAAAGCCATCAAAGTTGCACATAATGAAAGTTGATGGTGCGTATCCGTGACATCAACAACCATTAGCCTATAGGCCGCACCAATGCTTTATTACCTTTGAAAGCAAGAGATTGGGATGTTTAGGGGAGATGTGCGTTATTCTTGTGCTTTTACGGAGGATATATTTCATATTCACCATGCCAGGCAATAGCTAGCAATGGTATTTTGTCCCAAAGTGCAAAACATTAGTGAAAACGCTCCAGAAAAGAGATTTATTAGTGTTGTGTGTAGTAACTCCATAGTAGCTGTTGGTACACATAGGGCTGGTGACGTCACCAAACAGTGTGAGGTACCATGTTTCTCGAACTCTTATTTACCCTTATTTTTCGTGAATTTCAACTCATATGGGAAAAATATTAGTATCTCCATGATCACGAGTGCCCATTTTATTGTATTATATACTTTGTACACGACCGTCAACCAGTCCATTTTATGTAATTTGTCTCCAGGTATATATTTTTTATTGTCAGTGAAGTGTATATGTCTTAACAATGCAAAAAATCTGTCTTGGGGGAGCATGTCTGCAAATGCTGGTGTTGCAATTGTTTTTTTACATGAGCCATGGACATTACCACACACAAAAACATATACATTTCTTTTTTACATGAGCCATGGACATTACCACACACAAAAACATATACATTTCTTTTTTACATGAGCCATGGACATTACCACACACAAAAAAAACATATACATTTCTTTTCGGTTTGTTGGTTTCCATTTATACATTTTGTTATGTGGTGGAAAATTTTCAGTTGATTATTAGATGATCATGATAATTATTGGTCTCCATTTATTACAATTCTGTCAATAAATTCATATGAGAAAAATTCTAGAAAATAATCTAATTCACTTGTTTCTTCAGATATATTAAATGTCTCACTAATTCCAACATCTTCTTTGTTCTTGTATGTGTGTTGCTGCCTGTATTTCTGTCAGTCTGCCTGTGTGTTCTAGTCTGTACAGCTCTGGTACTGGTATTTATCAACCTATCCCTGCTATCTAAGGGCATACTAAAATATATAGCCATCGTTCTATTTATCTCCTAATATGGCATACAATATATTATACTGAGCACATAATTATCTCCACTATCCACAGTCCTTGTTGCTTATCAATGCACTATCAGACATCCTCACTATCTCCTTTCTACTGTACTGTACTTCTTTATTATCTACACTTACTCTCTCCTTTCTACTGTACTGTACTTCTTTATTATCTACACTTCTTCCCCCAAATTCACATCCAAACATTTTCATTGCCTTCCACAATTCTTCATTACAAAACAAAATGAAACCTTCACTGCCTTCTTCTATACTGCTTTACTACTAAGCAGACATCTATCTATACAGCCAAACACACATCTTCAATACAAAACACATATTCATTTCATACCAAACACATCTGTAGCTTCTACACATTTTCCATACATATGACCTTCTACACATTTTCCATACATATTCACTACTTTTCTTCATATCTTCACATACTTTATTACAGTGACACACACACACCTCCATTACCTTTCAACACATCCTCACATATCCTACATAACTACTCACCCTACATCTTCCCTCCCCCACATATGCTATGCAGTATGTACACAAAACAATACTGTACTGAACTACACATCATAATTACTCTTCACCAAAAAGTGTTTTTTTATTTATTTTTTTCGTGCTAACCCTAAGTGACAAATAATTATTACACCAAATCACTACTTCCACATTAATTTGGATGGTATATTGGTCACAATGTTTGCATTATCATACCACAAGGCAATAATTTGCAGGGTTATGCTTCTGCGAAAAAAAAATGTATCGGTATGAGATAATAAGAATGTATAATTATTGTGTGTTGACCAAAGCACTCACCACTGCCCCATTTAG
The DNA here is from genome assembly GCA_034508575.1 of Petrolisthes manimaculis. NCBI lineage: Eukaryota > Metazoa > Arthropoda > Malacostraca > Decapoda > Porcellanidae > Petrolisthes > Petrolisthes manimaculis. The sequence goes on along the minus strand of JAWZYT010001431.1, from coordinate 327,417 downwards.
GTACTGGCATGGGTATGTCATATTTAGGTACTGGCATGGCTATGTCATATTTAGGTACTGGCATGGCTATGTTATATTTAGGTACTGGCATGGGTATGTCATATTTAGGTACTGGCATGGCTATGTCATATTTAGGTACTGGCATGGCTATGTCATATTTAGGTACTGGCATGGGTATGTCATATTTAGGTACTGGCATGGCTATGTCATATTTAGGTACTGGCATGGCTATGTCATATTTAGGTACTGGCATGGGTACTGTATGTCAGGACTAAGCAGGCTGTTGGAGGTGTCAAGTCGTCGTTTTTTAATAGGTCTTATTTCCACATGTAAATATTCAGTTTTTATTATCTCTTTACATTTCTGAACTGTGTGTATAAAATGGAGGAGCAGTAATTTCAATCAATCATTCGATCTAGTCTACTGTACCTTCAAGTGATATACTGTATATGGTAACAAGGTGTACCATTCTCTTGCTGTACACATAAATGCAAAGAAAAGAAGGTAGAAGCATTTAAAAAAAAAAAAAAAAAAAAAAAATATCAAGAGGAAGAATACGCGGTCTTAAAATAAAAATTAGGTCTGTAAAGCTATATAGTACACCTTCCAGTCATAGGTTACCCATTAGTAGCCTATATTGATCTATATCAATCCAATAAAGGCTTGATATATTATTGCATAGTAGTGAAAGATAAATTTATATTCATATTCCGTACAAATTGTATATCCTTCAAGTCTGGTAATAATTATATACAACAATTATAATGGTCAGTCCGTTAGTCTGCTAAGGATGATAAAGTTATGGCACGTGAGGTTAGGTCCCGGTAGTCTGCCCCAGTTAGGTCCCAGTAGTCTGCCCCAGTTATGTCCCAGTTGTCTGCCCCGGTTAGGTCCCGGTACTCTACCCCAATTAGGTCCCAGTTGTCCGCCCCGGTTAGGTCCCGGTAGTCTACCCCAATTAGGTCCCAGTTGTCTGCCCTGGTTAGGTTTGGTTAATTTTTTAAACTTGGCTCGGATTTCCAAAATATTGACTTTTATCCCTCATGACAATTGCAGAAGCTGAGCCAAATTTTGCTGAAACTTGGCTCGGATTTTCAATTTTTTTACCTTTATACAGGTTAACAAACTACAGTACTATAAAGCCAAAATAATTTAAGTGTTTCCCCGCACCCAAAACCCCGGATTCCCAGTGTTCTCCCCCAAGATTGAAGGGATTAGGGAATATATATAAACCAACTGATCAATATTAGGGTCACTAATGAATAGAACAAATAAAAAAGGCAGAAAAAAATACTAAAAAAAAAACGGTAGAACTCTTATGCAGAAATACCGTCAGGCTAATATCAACATGCCCCATTTGAATATGAGGAATATTTTTACAAGTTGCCACAACTCGATTTCAAAAATGTTACTATTACCAGTGTTTATATTTCACTATTACAAACCACTTTTCTATATACCATTTTTTCTGCAAATGTTGCATAACAGTAGTTACCTCTTATAGTTAGGTCCCTGTAGTCTGCCCAAGTTAGGTCCTGGTAGTGTGTCCCAGTCCAGATTAGGTCAGGTCAGGTCAGGTCTGACTAATTTCTACTGTATATTTTTTCCTGCTTAGGTCCCGGTAGTCTGTCCAGGTTAGGTCCCGGTAGTCTGCCCAGGTTAGGTCCCGGTAGTCTGCCCAGGTTAGGTCCTGGTAGTCTGCCCTGGTTAGGTCCCGGTAGTCTGCCCAGGTTAGGTCCCGGTAGTCTACCCAGGTTAGGTCCCGGTAGTCTGCCCAGGTTAGGTCCCGGTAGTCACACTAAATCCTTCTAGGAAATATATTTTTTTCTAGTGAAATCCTGTTGTGGCAACTTGTAAAAATTTACCAAATATGACCTATCTTGGAAATTGATAGAGAGAGAGAGAGAGAGAGAGAGAGAGAGAGAGAGAGAGAGAGAGAGAGAGAGAGAGAGAGTGTGAGTGTGTGTGAGAGTGTGTGTATGTGTGTGTGTGAGGGCATTTGCGGAGGAAATGCCATAAGAAAATAATCTTAGAATGGTCTAAATAAATGGATAATGAAGGTAGAAAACCCTTATGCATTAACGGCAATTCTTTTAATATTTACCGCATTAAATTTTAGTGTATGAACTTATGAAGATTATACGCAGATGTAACTTGTTTTGTACTCCTATGACCTACAGTATATTTTCTCTTGTGATATTGGTGATAGACACTGTACAGTAATGCTATAGGCCTACATACTCCAGCACCAAGTAGGCCTACTGTGGGAATATCTTGTATATTGGCTGTAGCACCATCATAATCGTCACAAAATATGTAAATTTAGATGTTACCAGTGTATATTTCATTACATAACACACTAAGCGAAGTGAAAAATAAATGAAATCATTACATAACACACTAAGTGAAGTGAAAAATAAATGGAATCATTACATAACACACTAAGTGAAGTGAAAAATAAATGAAATCATTACATAACACACTAAGTGAAGTGAAAAATAAATGAAATCATTACATAACACACTAAGTGGAGTGAAAAATAAATGAAATCATTACATAACACACTAAGTGAAGTGAAAAATAAATGAAATCATTACATAACACACTAAGTGAAGTGAAAAATAAATGAAATAATTACATAACACACTAAGTGGAGTGAAAAATAAATGAAATCATTACATAACACACTAAGTGAAGTGAAAAATAAATGAAATAATTACATAACACACTAAGTGAAGTGAAAAATAAATGAAATCATTACATAACACACTAAGTGAAGTGAAAAATAAATGAAATCATTACATAACACACTAAGTGAAGTGAAAAATAAATGAAATCATTACACAACACACTAAGTGAAGTGAAAAATAAATGAAATCATTACATAACACACTAAGTGAAGTGAAAAATAAATGAAATCATTACATAACACACTAAGTGAAGTGAAAAATAAATGAAATCATTACATAACACACTAAGTGAAGTGAAAAATAAATGAAATCATTACATAACACACTAAGTGAAGTGAAAAATAAATGAAATAATTACATAACACACTAAGTGAAGTGAAAAATAAATGAAATCATTACATAACACACTAAGTGAAGTGAAAAATAAATGAAATCATTACATAACACACTAAGTGGAGTGAAAAATAAATGAAATAACTGTCAAGTGTCATTAGATTCCTGACTCAAAATGACACTGATCCCACAATATAATAAATGTTTGTTGATGGGAATGAGATGTAGGAGTTAGAGAGAGAGATTGTGTGTATGTGTGTGTGTGTGTGTGTACCACTTATCAACTCACAGGGGGTTTAAATTGTATGTATGTATGTATATGTGTATGTATGTATCTATGTATATATATATGTATATGTATGTAATTTTTATTTATTTTCTTCCTTCCTTTTCACTCTCTCTCTCTCTCTCTCAGTATACATACAAATACACACATACTGTATACATACATACATACATACACATACATGCATACATATACATACATACATATATATATGACAATGAGAAATTATGTAATGTGACGAGCAATACAGCCGCTTGTCTTCCTCACTTACCATAATTGTTTAGGAAAACAGTTTTATACAATTTATACTACAAAATGTATGATACATCACTAGTTTAGGTTATTGTAATAATTACTATACCACAACGTACACTTCTAAGCCTAACAAATGAAACTAAAGCTACAAACATAATAATAGAGAAGCTACTAATTAATTCTCTCTCTCTCTCTCTCTCTCTCTCTCTCTCTCTCTCTCTCTCTCTCTCTCTCTCTCTCTCTCTCTCTCTCTCTCTCTCTCTCTCTCTCTCTCTATATATATATATATATATATATATATATATATATATATATATATCAGTCTCTCTCTCTCTCTCTCTCTCTCTCTCTCTCTCTCTCTCTCTCTCTCTCTCTCTCTCTCTCTGTGTGTGTGTGTGTGTGTGTGTGTGTGAGAATTAGTTTATTTCCTATCATAACAAACCTGTAATAACTCTTACCATCCATACTCTCTTCAGTTATTTCGGAGTGTAAATTTACAGTAAACCTTGGTTCAGTAAAACGTTTATATTAGTATGATTTACCACTAATTAGGACCATTCTAAGACTATACAGTGGTACCTTGAGATACGAGTTTAATTCGTTCCGTGACTGAGCTCGTAACTCAATATGCTCGTAATTCAAATCAATTTATCCCATTGAAATTAACTGAAATGTGATTAATCCGTTCCCGCCAAAAAAAAATAAAAAAAATAAAATCCATTTTCGTAAATTTCTGCTTCAGTATTGTATATATCGTAGAAGTACAGGTATTCCTCATTATGTGCGAGGTATAGGTTCCTACAGGCACCACACAAACTAAATTCGCACAAAATAAACCTATTTTTCCCATTAGAAACAATGTATAATGAAAAGAATGGGGTCTTGGTCCAAAAAAACTTCCATTTCTTGGATGAAAAATGCATTTATTTGACTAATAAAGTGAACATGTTTTAAAATTGTATCATGTTAAAGCTATATGTAACACTAAGATGTAAATAAGTGTAAATAAAGCTGTCATTAACACTTAATATGATGCCATCTTCACTAATAATAAACTGGCTGAATTAGCCACGAGTGAGATGTAAACAAAACATTGAGAGTCAGTGTTGCCATGTAAGTGTGAGGGAATTTCCCTCACTTCAACTTCAGAATTTCCCATTTTACCTCAATTATTCCCTGTTTACTCATGACCATTGATGGTCTTTTAGGTATTTCATCTTGTAGAAATTTCCCTGTTTACTCATGAACGAACTGTATATTATTTCCCTGTGTGGACTTCGAAATTCCCTAAAACGGAAATTTCCCTGCACCTGGCAACACTGGTGGGAGCGTGAGCTGCCTCCTGGTGGCAGGCAGTTGAACTACGCACCTGGCGCACTTTTTGAAATGCAGATGAGGGGCAAATCGGCCATCTGTTGACTCGTATTTCAAAATTCATCTCGTATGTCAGGGCAAAAATTTGATTGACCCATGGCTCGTATCTCAAAGTTCTCGTATGTTAAGGCACTCGTATCTCAAGGTACCACTGTATTCTTCAATGGTGTTTCTCTCGGAAATGCCCCGTTTTCGAGATATGCCCCGTTTTCATACCCCATACAAACTTGGGGGAGTCCTCTATAGAGTCCCTGTCACCATCAATATCCAAAAAATCCATTGAAACGTCATCCAAAGAACCAGACAATCCTGACAACGGTATCTCCCCCTGACTCATGATGACCCAGTGTTGCCAGGTCTGCTGGACGAAATTTCCCTCACTTCAACATCAGAATTTCCCTTTTTACCTCAATTATTCCCTGTTTACTCTTGAGCATTGATGGTCTTTTAGGTATTACATCTTGTAGAAATTTCCCTATTTACTCATCAACGAACTGTAAATTATTTCCCTGTGTAGACTTCGAAATTCCCTAAAACAGAGACATTTCCCTGCACCTGGCAAACTGTTTTTGTTTATCATTCCTCGGCGACTCGGGCAGAGGCCGCAGTTATCGTACCGCAATATAGTAGATGTTTTTTATTTATAAATCATAGATTGTTCCTATCTCTCCCAGACTTACAAGACTAATGATAAAAGTATAATTAGTAAATAAACCAATATCTGGAAGACTGTAGTAGAGCTCTGTGCCTGTGTTTCTATAGGGTATCTATCCCAGACTTACAAGAGTAATGATAAAAGTATAATTAGTAAATAAACCAATATCTGGAAGACTGTAGTAGAGCTCTGTGCCTGTGTTTCAGAATGTGAAGTAAATAATACCTTGGACACAACAGTTGTGTCTAACCTAACACACGTAAACACAGTTTGGACACAAACCTTGTGTCCTTTATTTTATTTTGTTTTATCTTATTTATTTATTTATTTTGATGTTATTTTATTTATTTATTATTATTTTAAATTTAATTATTTTATTTCTTTATTTATTTTGATGTTTTTTTTTTAGTTATTTATTATTATTATTTTTTTTTTTTTTTTTGCTTATTATTTTATTTATGCATTTATTATTTAATATTATTTTAAATTTATTTTTTTGCATATTATTTTATTTATGCATTTATTCTTTATTATTATTCCTACTCCCTCACCTCACCTCACCTCACCTCTCCTCCTCTGACCCTGGAGTCTGACCTATTCTACCTCCCTGGTGTGACCCTCAACCCGACCCACGTGTTGACCTGACCTGACCTGACCCCTCGTCCTCCACTCCCTCGTCCTCCACTCCCTCGTCCTCTACTCCCTCGTCCTCCAATCCCTCGTCCTCCACTCCCTCGTCCTCCACTCCCTCGTCCTCCACTCCCTCGTCCTCCACTCCCTCGTCCTCCACTCCCTCGTCCTCCACTCCCTCGTCCTCCACTCCCTCGTCCTCCACTCCCTCGTCCTCTACTCCCTTGTCCTCCACTCCCTCGTCCTCCTCTCCCTCGTCCTCCACTCCCTCGTCCTCCACTCCCTCGTCCTCCACTCCCTCCTGGGAGCATCTTTTTACTTGCATTCTTTCATGCTAATCTCTACTTTATATTATTTCTTCCAGGTTTTATTTTATCATTATAAAAAAAATAATAATAATATGTTATTTCCTTCAGGTGTTATATTAACATTATAAAAAAATAAAAATAATAATATGTTATTTCTTTCAGGTTTTATATTAACATTATAAAAAAATAAAAAAATGGTATGTTATTTCTTCTAGGTTTTATTTTATCATTATAAAAAAAATAATAGTAATATGTTATTTCTTTCAGGTTTTATTTTATCATTATAATAAAAAAAATAATATGTTATTTCTTTCAGGTTTTATTTTATCATTATAAAAAAAAAAATAATAATATGTTATTTCTTTCAGGTTTTATATTAACATTATAAAAAAATAAAAAAATGGTATGTTATTTCTTTCAGGTTTTATTTTATCATTATAATAATAAAAAAAAAAGTTATTTCTTCCAGGTTTTATTTTATCATTATAAAAAAATATATAATATGTTATTTCTTTCAGGTTTTATATTAACATTATAAAAACATAAAAAAATGGTATGTTATTTCTTCCAGGTTTTATTTTAGCATTATAAAAAATAACTAAATAAATAGTATGTTTTTCTTTTGTGTCTTCCTATTTAACTACACACACAGTCCTGTATTTATTATCATTAAGGGGATAATAAATACATGACTGTGTGTGTAGTTAAATAGGAAGACACAAAAGAAAAATATACTATTCTTTTAGTTATTTTTTATACTGTTAAAATAAAACCTGGAAGAAATAACATACCATTTTTTTATTTTTTTATTTTTGGAGGTAATGATTCTTCCAAACTGTTCCCAGCAACAGAACACCATTATTTGTGTTCATCTGATCCTGTTTCCTGGCATACTTTGGAGGAATCAAGGCACTCCAATGTACCAAAAGTATACTCTCTCCTTATCCCACGATAATCCCACGAAAAAATGTCACACTAAAACCCCATGACAGTTTCTTAAGCTGTACACAAATCACTATATAGTCTTAATTATGGGGAGAGTATACTTTTGGTACATTACAGTGCCTTGATTCCTCCAAAGTAGGCCAGAAAACACACCCATAGAAAGAAATATAATGGTAGCCTGTTGCCTGGAATAATTTGGAGGAATCATAATCTCCAAAAATATCAGCACTATACCAAGTATTTTTTGTGCTGGTAAATCTGGAGCAACTAAATCCTCCAATCTATTCCAAGCAACAAAACACCATTCTTCTTGCTCTTCTGGTCCTGTTTCCTCGCATACTTTAGAGGAATCGAGAAGCTCCAATGTAACACAAGTGAAACATGGCCATACATCTCACTTGAAGCTCCTTTCTCGTTTTAACTCTTAAGAAACTCTAGATCACCTTGACATAAAGATAATGACGCACTTGTGAGGCAACCGTGTGTGTATGGGTTGTTGATATTGCCACAACAACATACCATCAGCACTGAGGTATAAATTATATTATAGTCTGTTTCCTTCCCTCATCACCCCAGTAAACACCACCAATCTCTTCACTAGGACAACACAGCTGACTTACAAAAGGCTGAGGTCTGGGTGGAATTCATAGGCCTGTGAGGTCTGGGTGTAATTCATAGGCCTGTGAGGTCTGGGTGTAATTCGTAGGCCTGTGAGGTCTGGGTGTAATTCGTAGGCCTGTGAGGTCTGGGTGTAATTCGTAGGCCTGTGAGGAAATACGTCAAGGATTGATGGGGTTGCGGCTTGCTATTTTTTATTAAATGTCTGCTGCTTATTTTGAAAATGGTCTTTATGTTTCTTTATACGTATGTTGTTGTTGCTTGAATTAGTTTTACACTGTTTTTACTCTTGTATATTCTTCCTAACCAATCCTCTACTCCTCACCAAACAAACCCCTTGCCATTCCAATTCTAAAACTCACATGCTAAACCTTCGCCACTCCTATCCTTCCTTTGCCCATCCTCAACCCAGACCTAACGGGAACCGCCTTGCCGAGGTGGGGGGGCTTGTGTGTCTCTGTAACCTGGTGAGCTAGACTAGAGGGGGCTCCAGCCCCTGCTTTGCCCCAATATCGGGGAGAGAGGGCTTCCCATGCTAGGAAGATCGCCAGTGAGAGACCAGACTAAATAGTTCCCATCTTTCAGTTCTTCAACTGTCCCTCTTTTCATTTTATTTCCTTCCTGCTTGCTGTCACACCTCTCTATCACCTTTTTCTGGCGCTATAGGACCTCCATATTGCGGCGCCTAATATCCATCAATCAATCAATCCTCAACCTAGAGACCACCTGGTTCTTGGGGGAAGGAAAGAAGAGGCGGGGAACAAGAAGGTATTGGTGGTGGTGGTGGTGGTGGTGCAGGTGACAGGTGGGGCCAGGAGGGGGTCGAGTATAGGGTCAGGTGATTGGGACAGGTATAGGATGGGAGGAGAGAGGGACGGACAGGTACACACGCACGCACAGGCACACACACACACACACCCTCGCACGCACACTCACGCTCAAACACACTCACACATTATTATTATTATTATTATTACACACACACACTCTCTCTCTCTCTCTCTCTCACACACACACACACACACACACACACACACACACACAATTTCGCATCAAAATTGGACTTTGGAGGAATCAAGATGCTGAACTGTACAGAACACTTGCTTATACACCAAACTAATGTTAATTAATAAAAATCATTACAGGTGTTTGGTGAAGGTGTGGTGACAAGTGGTGATGATTCCTCAGCTGTAGACTACGAGAAGAAGTCACTACTACTGCTGCTGCTGCTGCTGCTGCTGCTGTTGTGTGTCAGTGAATAATGTGATGTTTACCTGTTGTACACTGCATGGGACGTGGTGTTGGTGTGAGGACTGTACACTCGTCATACATAATTTATGACCAGAGTGTGAGGAGCAGAAAGCTTCGAATCACCTGGTATTGTTCATTTCCCCACCCAGTACACATATATAGAGGCTGAGTACGAATGCAGGGTATGTGTGAGTGTGTGTGTGTGTGTGTGTACTCACCTAGTTGTACTCACCTAGTTGTGTTTTACAGGATATGAGCTAGGCTCGGACTGTCCTGTCTCCTTTCATATAATTATCAAGATACTGCTTGAACGAATTTACACTTCCCGCTTCCACTATCTCCCTGTCTAGTCTATTCCATTCATCCACACACCTGTAAGGAAAACTGTGTTTTTTGACATCCCTCCTACATTGCGTTCTTTTCAGCTTGTTACCATGACCTCTGTGTTTTCCCTCGTCCCAGACTAGCCAGTCCTCCCTATCCCTCTTCTCAATGCCTCTCATATACTTGTAGATCATAACCAGATCTCCTCTCCTCCTCCTTTCTTCCAAGGACGTTAAACCCAATTTTTCCAGTCTCTCCTCATACGACAATCCAGCCAAGCTCGGAACCATCCTCGTGGCTGCCCTCTGTATTCTTTCCAACTTGTTCATATGCTTTTTCTTGTGCGGGGCCCACACTACTGAAGCATATTCTAGTTTAGGACGGATCATTGACTCAATCAATTTCTTCCCCATCTCTTCATCCATGAAATGAAATGCCGTCCTCATATTAATGACTAGTCTGTACGCTGCTCCTGCAATCATATTCACATGTTTCTCTGGTGAGAGTGTGTTTTGTACTACCACTCCTAAATCCTTCTCCTCTGTTACCTTTTTCAGTTCATCTCCTACCATTCTGTAGCTCCCGCTTGGTCTCACTGCATTACTCCCTATCTCCATCACCTTACATTTCTCCATTTGCCAGTCCTGGCTCCACCTGTTTATCCTGTCCAAATCTTCCTGCAGTTGTTCGCAACTCCGCACATTCTCTATCCTCTTCATTAGTTTTGCATCATCTGCAAACAAACTCATATGACTTTCGATCCCCTCTAACATGTCATTGACGTACACCACAAACATAATTGGTCCCAACACTGAACCCTGTGGTACTCCACTCCTGACTTCTCTCCATGATGATTCAACTCCTCTAACCACTGTGCTCATTTGCCTTTCCGATAAGTAATCCTCCATCCAATCCAGAAGCTTCCCTTTAACTCCGCCATGATTCTCCAGTTTCCATTTCAATCTCTGATGTGGAACTTTATCAAACGCTTTTTTCAAGTCTAAGTAGACACAATTCACCCACCCTTCCCGTTCCTGGACCACATCAATCACTCTTGAGTAGAAGCTCAGAAGATTTGAAACACATGACTTCCCCTTCCTGAACCCGAATTGGGCTTCAGAAATAACCTTGTTACTTTCCAAATACTTTATCCACTGATCCTTTATTATTCCCTCGCATAGCTTGCTCAGGACACTTGTCAAAGAAACCGGCCTATAGTTTAGAGGATCTTCTTTGCTGCCTCCCTTGTCTTCTTATGTGAACATAATTGTTTCTTGCTTTTTTGAAGTCATCTCTATTCTTTTGAGTATTTCTCCTCCGCATTTTATTCCAGGCTTTCTCTTTTATCGTTCTTGCCTCCTCACACCTTATATTGAACCACTCGTTTACTCCCGGCCTTCCTTCCTTATACTTTGGTACATACTTAGAAACTCCTTCCATGTATATCATAAGAAATATCTCATATTTTTCTTGAACGGTGCCGGAGTTTAACAATTCACTCCAGTCTTTTCTCTCGAAGAATCTTGCGAGGTTTCCAAAATTTGCTTTTCCATAGTTCAGTTTATTTCTCCTATGTGCTTCCTTCCTTTCTTCTGCACCTGCATCTGAAAGAACCAGCTCAATTATAACGTGGTCACTTTTGCCTAGTGGGCTTTTGTAAATTATATCGCTTATGTCTTCTACCTCTCTTGTGAACACCAGATCAAGCCTCGAAGGTTCGTCGGCTCCTCTGAACCTTGTGTTTTCCTTCACCAATTGCGTCATCCCATTTTCCATTGCTAGTTCCAACAAATCTGCTCCCCATGAGTCTTGTCTGCCTGATATTTCGAATACTTCCCAATCAATCTCCTTGCAATTGAAATCTCCCATCAATATCAGGTCTTTATTTTCTCTCGTCAGTCTTTCCAGCTCCTCTTTCGTATCCCTCATTAACTCTTGGTATTCATTCTCCTTCCATGATCCGGATTTTGGTGGGACGTATACTACCGCAAAAGCTCTCATTTTTCCTATGCCTGTGGATATCCTAATCTTCAATATTTCCGCTCTTCCTTTGCCAATTTCAACCTTGTCCACTTTAATGTCAGTCTTGAGCATTACCATTACTCCACCGCCTCCCTTCCCTTTTCTGTCCCTCCTCCATACTTTGTACCTGTCATCATTTATTCCGTGCACCTGTATGTCATTTCTGAGTTTAGTTTCCACTATGCACATGATGTCGGGGTTTTCCCTCTTTAGATAATCTTCTAGCTCCACCTTGCTCGACATAAAACCATCTATATTTGTATACGCAACCTTTGTCCTCCCCATACCCTTACTAAATATTCTCGCCCGCGTCCTCGTGTCCTCTATTTCTATTTGCTCTTCATGTACCACTTTCTTGTTTTTCCGTCCAGTACTCTCCAGTAAAATTCGTTTTTTTCTGCCTCTGATCTGTTTTGTTTTTTTTCCTTGACTTCCTTACTTAGTTCTTTCCTCTTTGCTCGTTCTTCTTCATTCAGATCCTCCCTGATCCCAATATCCTTATACAGATCAGTTTGTGTCAATTTCGATGTTCTCAGCAGAACCTTTCCAGCTGCCATCTGTGTCTTGAGCATAATCTTTAAAGGTCTATCTCTACCCTCTTCGTACTTTCCCAGCCTGAATACTCCCTCTATTTCCTCTGACAGTTTGTTGTTGTTGTTTTCATCGTCTACCTCCCCTATTAGCTCCTTTGCTCTGTTCAGTTCATCCTTCTCCCTCTCAATTTTGGACTTGATTATCCTTTCTTTTAATCCAAATACAATGACACTCTTTTTCTTCTCAACCATGTCTCGAACAACATTTTCCTTTTTTTTCAATACTTGTACCACCTGTTTTTCTAAGTTGTTCTTTCGCTCCTCCCCCTGCTGCTTCATAATTTCACTAATTTCTACGAAATTCTCTTGCTGAGCTTTAGTCCAGCCTTCCTGCTCATGTTTCAACTTAATCAAATTTTGCTCTTGTTGTTTCCCTGTTTCCTCATTAGTAGTCAATCTCTCTCTTAGTGCTATGTTCTCCTCCTCCATTCTTTTTATTCGTTGCTTTAATGTGTTTTTTCTTCCACAACTTCTTCGTTTGTACCTCTCAGAATATCTATTCCTTTATTTTGTTCACTTATTTCTTTTCTCATTTCCTCAATCGTCTGAAGCATATGCTCCGAACCTTTACCCTCCTCTCCATTCCTACTATACCATTCCTTTAACATATTTTTTACCTCCTTCATCTCCCCATCTAATTCCTTCCATCTCTTTGAGTTGTTTTCCACCTCGACCTCTAATTCCTTCACCCTATTGGTATGTAACTCATATTCAGCTACTTTCTGCTCACTGCCTCTAGTTGATACACCTGCTCGAGATTTTCCGACCGGCGTCCCTCTCTGGCTCGCTCCTCTACCAGTCATGGCTAGCTACCACTCTTTCTATTTACCCGATATACTGTATAATGACGAATGGAGACAGAACTACCTCGCCCACTCACCCTTTACACTTCACTAGGCGAGCAGAGACGCAGCTGATTGTTCGTTGTTTCCTTCAATAAGCCTTGTACCAGGAGCACTCGCATACACGTCCGCACTGACCGCCAGACAACACTGGTGTGTGTGTGTGTGTGTGTGTGTGTGTGTGTGTGTGTGTGTGTGTGTGTGTGTGTGTGTGTGTGTGTGGTGCCTGCCGTTCGTCTCTGGTCAGGGATTACGTATTACGAGTGTACTGTACAGTTGCCAAAAAAGGTATTGAAACAAATCTTGATAGAACTTTAACCCTAGTAATATCCACAACTATTTGTAGGGACTATAAACATGTATAACAGAAGGAAATATACATATCCTTCTGTAATTTATACTTATAATCCCTACAAACAACTATGGACATTAATATTATTTAATGTTGTATCACTAGTTGTCGCAATACCTTTTTTGGCAACTGTACATCACCACAGTCTACAAATATGTAACACTAACCATCAGCTTCACAAGGTTAGTTGAAGTTACTATTGGTCACAAGAACTGATACAGCCACAATCAATAAATCAGTATCATATCAAACTATAATCATACAACAACAACACCTTACGTCAACTCAACCACCAACACTTTCCTTCCATCGTAGTAAATAAATCAGTATCATATCAAACTATAATCCTACAACAACAACACCTTACGTCAACTCAACCCCCTCAATTATTATTATTATGAGGTGCTGCAAAATCATACACGTGTTGTTCTTTATTACCAAGATTATTATTATTATTATTATTATTATTATTATTATGAGGTGGTGCAAATCATACACGTGTTGTTCTTTATTACCAAGATATTTACTACGATGGAAGGAAAGTGTTGGTGGATATTTGATTGTGGCTGTACTGTACCGATTGTATGTGTGTGTAAGAGATATTTCATTTGTGTATGTATGTGTGAGTAACTGTGTGTGTGTGTGTAAGACAGAGATAGAGAGACTCTTTGTGTGTGTGTGTGTGTGAAAGAGAAAGAGAGAGATTGATTTTGTGTGTGAGAGATTATTTTGTGTGTATGTGAGAGAGAGACTGTGTATGTGTGAAATAAATAAATAAATAAAGATATACAAATGGATTTGTGTTTGTTATCCCTCCTTTCCTTATATTTCATCTCTCTCTCTCTCTCTCTCTCTCTCTCTCTCTCTCTCTCTCTCTCTCTCTCTCTCTCCTTCCTTCGTGCTTGCTGTCCTATAATAATAATAATAATAAATAAATAAATAATAATGTGTTTCAATTTCCTTAGTAAAAATATAATTATAAAAATATTTATTACTTATCCCATGAAATAAATGGATTTAATATAAGTCAATAATTAATTAAGGTGTAAAGAAATATACAATAATAAAAAATTCAGGTGTTAAAAAGATTATCATAAAAATATCAAAGTAAGAAAACGAAAAAATAAATGAGTGTTTTAAAATGATACCTTTGTAAATTGGTGGCAATATTGGAGCAACTTGATTCCTCCAAACTATGCCAGGCAACAGGGTAGATACCATTATATTTATTAATTAATCCTGTTTCCTGACATACTATGGAGGAATCATTGTACTACAAAGTACTACAAGGGACCTCAGATCTCTCTAGGGTAATTTTGTAGCAAACTGATTCCTCCAAACTGTATTATTCCTGCACTAAGTTGTGTTGTCTGAGATACCTTGGAGGACTCAAGGTGCTCCATTGTACCAATTAGTCACGGTTGGCAATTTAAAATGTTGAATATTCGCTAATTTCGTTAATTAATTATGTAATAAAAGAAATTATTATATCCAAATGAAGGGAAAAATATGAGGATTTCAATGATATAATTACTAATTCAAAATAATTAATAATAAATGAATTATGAACCCAAACGTGAACTATATTCTCCACCAAATCATGATGTCATATGATAAGCAAGGGGAGGGGTAGGGGTGTGGGGTGGGTGGTGTGGTGTTAGGGGGGGTAGGGACATGGGTGTGAGGGAGGGGTTATGGGTAGGGGGGTTGGAGGGTAGGGGGGAGGGCAAGTCAACTCAGTAACCCCGTTTATGGACTGCCATTGGAAAGAAAAATTCTGAGCCAATTCATTGAATCTCTTTCACTCTCTCTCTATTTACCCTTCATTCCCCTCTTCTTTATCTCTCTCTATCTCTCTATCTCTCTCTATCCCTATTTCCTCCCTCACACCCCACAATCCTCCCCTATCCCCAGAGAGAAAAGGAGTGAGAGAGAGAGAGAAAGAGATAGAGAGATTGATTGGTTGATTGATATTAGACACATCAACATCGAGGTCATATAGCGCCAGTAAAAGGTGATAGAGAGGTGAGACAGCAAGCAGGAAGGAAATAGAAAGAAAAGGGGCACAGTTGAAGAACTGAAAGCTAGTGGCTGGGGCCGAAGGGGCGTCCAAACCCTATAAGTATTGCCCACATTACTACAGGCAATAACCCCCCTATGGGGGAGATAGAGAGAAATAATGGAGGATGGGAGGGGGGTAAGGGTAGAGAGAGAGAGAGAGAGAGAGGTAAAGGTGAGGGTTGGGGATGAAGGAGAGAGAATATTGGCTCAGAATTTTTCTTTCCAATGGCAGTCCATAAACGGGGTTACTGAGTTGACTTGCCCTCCCCCCTACCCTCCAACCCCCCTACCCATACCCCCTCCCTCACACCCATGTCCCTACCCCCCCCCCCTAACACCACACCACCCACCCCAAGGCAACTCAGTAACCTCATTTATGGACTGCCATTCAAACATTAATTTTCAGCCAACATTTTCTCTATAAGTGATGCCAAATATGGGGAATTTTCACTAGATATGGGGAATCAGAGGTAATAATGGGTACTAATTATTGATAAATATTTAACCCATTTATATCATGGGATAATGATTTAATATTAAACCCATTTATTTCATGGGATAATTATTTAATATTAAACCCATTAATTTCATGGGATAATGATTTAATATTAAACCCATTTATTTCATGGGATAATTATTTAATATTAAACCCATTTATTTCATGGGATAATTATTATTTACATATAAATTTTATACTATGGAAATTGAAACACATTATTATTTATATATTTATTCATTATTAATTATTATTGGACAGCAAACACATAAGAGAGAGAGAGAGAGAGAGAGAGAGAGAGAGAGAGAGAGAGAGAGAGAGAGAGAGAGAGAGAGAGAGAGAGAGAGAGAGAGATGAAATATAAGGAAAGGAGGGATAACAAACACAAATCCATTTGTATATCTTTATTTATTTATTTATTTCATACATACACAGTCTCTCTCTCACATACACACCAATTAATCTCTCACACACAAAATTAATCTCTCTCTTTCTCTTTCACACACACACACACAAAGAGTCTCTCTATCTCTTCTTACACACACACATACATACACAAATGAAATCTCTCTTACACACACATCCAATCGGTATAGTACAGCCACAATCAAATATCCACCAACACTTTCCTTCCATCGTAGTAAATATCTTGGTAATAAAGAACAACACGTGTATGATTTTGCAGCACCTCATAATAATAATAATAATAATAATAATAATAATCTTGGTAATAAAGAACAACACATGTATAATCTTACAGCACCTCATAATAATAATAATTGAGGGAGTCGAGTTGACGTAAGGTGTTGTTGTTGTATGATTATAGTTTGATATGATACTGATTTATTGATTGTGGCTGTATCAGTTCTTGTGACCAATAGTAACTTCAACTAACCTTGTGAAACTGATGGTTAGTGTTACATATTTGTAGACTGTGGTGATGTACAGTTGCCAAAAAAGGTATTGCGACAACTAGTGATACAACATTAAATAATATTAATGTCCATAGTTGTTTGTAGGGATTATAAGTCTAAATTACAGAAGAATATGTATATTTCCTTCTGTTATACATGTTTATAGTCCCTACAAATAGTTGTGGATATTACTAGGGTTAAAGTTCTATCAAGATTTATCGCAATACCTTTTTTGGCAACTGTACAGTACACTCGTAATACGTAATCCCTGACCAGAGACGAATGGCAGGCACCACACACACACACACACATACCCTGCATTCGTACTCAGCCTCTATATGTGTGTACTGGGTGGGGGGAAATGAACAATACCAGGCGATTCGAAGCTTTCTGCTCCTCACACTCTGGTCAGAAATTATGTATGACGAGTGTACAGTCCTCAGTGACACCAACACCACGTCCCATGCAGTGTACAACAGGTAAACATCACATTATTCACTGACACACAACAGCAGCAGCAGCAGCAGTAGTAGTAGTGACTTCTTCTCGTAGTCTACAGCTGAGGAATCATCTCCACTTGTCACCACACCTTCACCAAACACCTGTAATGATATTATTAATTAACATTAGTTTGGTGTATAAGCAAGTGTTCTGTACAGTTCACCATCTTGATTCCTCCAAAGTCCAATTTTGACGCGAAATTGTGTGTGTGTGTGTGTGTGTGTGTGAGAGAGAGAGAGAGAGAGAGAGAGAGAGAGAGAGAGAGAGAGAGAGAGAGAGAGAGTGTGTAATAATAATAATAATAATGATGTGTGAGTGTGTAAGAGCGTGAGTGTGTAAGAGCGTGAGTGTGCGTGCGAGGGGGTGCGTGTGTGTGCCTGTGCGTGCGTGTGTGAGCGTGCGTGTGTGCGTGCGTGTGTACCTGTCCGTCCCTCTCTCCTCCCATCCTATACCTGTCCCAATCACCTGACCCTATACTCGACCCCCTCCTGGCCCCACCTGTCACCTGCACCACCACCACCATCACCACCAATACCTTCTTGTTCCCCGCCTCTTCTTTCCTTCCCCCAAGAACCAGGTGGTCTTTGGGTTGAGGATTGATTGATTGATGGATATTAGGTGCCGCAACATGGAGGTCCTATAGCGCCAAAAAAAGGTGATAGAGAGGTGTGACAACAAGCAGGAAGGAAATAAAATGAAAAGAGGGACAGTTGAAGAACTGAAAGATGGGAACTATTTAGTCTGGTCTCTCACTGGCGACCTTCCTAGCATGGGAAGCCCTCTCTCCCCGATATCGGGGCAGAGCAGGGGCCGGAGCCCCCTCTAGTCTAGCTCGCCAGGTTACAGAGACACACAAGCCCCCCCCCCACCTCGGCAAGGCGGTTCCCATTAGGTCTGGGTTGAGGATGGGCAAAGGAAGGAAAGGAGTGGCGAAGGTTTAGCATGTGAGTTTTAGAATTGGAATGGCAAGGGGTTTGTTTGGTGAGGAGTAGAGGATTGGTTAGGAAAAATATACAGGAGTAAAAACAGTGTAAAACTCCTTCAAGCAACAACAACATACGTATAAAGAAACATAAGACCATTTTCAAAATAAGCAGCAGACATTTAATAAAAAATAGCAAGCCGCAACCCCATCAATCCTTGACGTATTTCCTCACAGGCCTACGAATTACACCCAGACCTCACAGGCCTACGAATTACACCCAGACCTCACAGGCCTACGAATTACACCCAGACCTCACAGGCCTACGAATTACACCCAGACCTCACAGGCCTATGAATTACACCCAGACCTCACAGGCCTATGAATTCCACCCAGACCTCACAGGCCTATGAATTACACCCAGACCTCACAGGCCTATGAATTCCAGCCAGACCTCAGCATTTTGTAAGTCAGCTGTGTTGTCCTAGTGAAGAGATTGGTGGTGTTTACTGGGGTGATGAGGGAAGGAAACAGACTATAATATAATTTATACCTCAGTGCTGATGGTATGTTGTTGTGGCAATATCAACAACCCATACACACACGGTTGCCTCACAAGTGCGTCATTATCTTTATGTCAAGGTGATCTAGAGTTTCTTAAGAGTTAAAACGAGAAAGGCGCTCCAAGTGAGATGTATGGCCATGTTTCACTTGTGTTACATTGGAGCTTCTCGATTCCTCTAAAGTATGCGAGGAAACAGGACCAGAAGAGCAAGAAGAATGGTGTTTTGTTGCTTGGAATAGATTGGAGGATTTAGTTGCTCCAGATTTACCAGCACAAAAAATACTTGGTATAGTTCTGATATTTTTGGAGATTATGATTCCTCCAAATTATTCCAGGCAACAGGATACCATTATATTTCTTTATATGGGTGTGTTTTCTGGCCTACTTTGGAGGAATCAAGGCACTGTAATGTACCAAAAGTATACTCTCCCCATAATTAAGACTCTATAGTGATTTGTGTACAGCTTAAGAAACTGTCATGGGGTTTTTAGTGTGACATTTTTTCGTGGGATTATCGTGGGATAAGGAGAGAGTATACTTTTGGTACATTGGAGTGCCTTGATTCCTCCAAAGTAGGCCAGGAAACAGGATCAGATGAACACAAATAATGGTGTTCTGTTGCTGGGAAGAGTTTGGAGGAATCATTATCTCCAAAAATAAAAATAAAATAAAAAAAATGGTATGTTATTTCTTCCAGGTTTTATTTTAACAGTATAAAAAATAACTAAAAAAATAGTATGTTTTTCTTTTGTGTCTTCCTATTTAACTACACACACAGTCATGTATTTATTATCCCCTTAACGATAATAAATACATGACTGTGTGTGTAGTTAAATAGGAAGACACAAAAGAAAAACATACTATTTTTTTAGTTATTTTTTATACTGTTAAAATAAAACCTGGAAGAAATAACATACCATTTTTTTATTTTTTTATAATGTTAATATAAAACCTGAAAGAAATAACATATTATTATTATTATTTTATACTGTTAAAATAAAACCTGCAAGAAATAACATACCATTTTTTTATTTTTTTATAATGTTTATATAAAACCTGAAAGAAATAACATATTATTATTATTATTATTTTATACTGTTAAAATAAAACCTGGAAGAAATAACATACCATTTTTTTATTTTTTTATAATGTTAATATAAAACCTGGAAGAAATAATATAAAGTAGAGATTAGCATGAAAGAATGCAAGTAAAAAGACGCTCCCAGGAGGGATTGGAGGACGAGGGAGTGGAGGACGAGGGAGTGGAGGACGAGGGAGTGGAGGACGAGGGGTCAGGTCAGGTCAACACGTGGGTCGGGTTGAGGGTCACACCAGGGAGGTAGAATAGGTCAGACTCCAGGGTCAGAGGAGGAGAGGTGAGGTGAGGTGAGGTGAGGGAGTAGGAATAATATTAAAGAATAAATGCATAAATAAAATAATATGCAAAAAAATAAATTTAAAATAATATTAAATAATAAATGCCTAAATAAAATAATATGAAAAAAAATAAAATAATAATAAATAACTAAAAAAAAAACATCAAAATAAATAAAGAAATAAAATAATTAAATTTAAAATAATAATAAATAAATAAAATAACATCAAAATAAATAAATAAATAAAATGAAACAAAATAAAATAAAGGCCTTAACCCATTCATTAGGTATATAGGACACAAGGTTTGTGTCCAAACTGTGTTTACGTGTGTTAGGTTAGACACAACTGTTGTGTCCAAGGTATTATTTACTTCTCATTCTGAAACACAGGCACAGAGCTCTACTGCAGTCTTCCAGATATTGGTTTATTTACTAATTATACTTTTATCATTAGTCTTGTAAGTCTGGGATAGATACCCTATAGAAACACAGGCACAGAGCTCTACTACAGTCTTCCAGATATTGGTTTATTTACTAATTATACTTTTATCATTAGTCTTATAAGTCTGGGATAGATAGGAACAATCTATGATTTATAAATAATAAACATCTACTATATTGCGGTACGATAACTGCGGCCTCTGCCCGAGTCGCCGAGGAATGATAAACAAAAACAGTGTTGCCAGGTGCAGGGAAATGTCTCTGTTTTAGGGAATTTCGAAGTCTACACAGGGAAATAATTTACAGTTCGTTGATGAGTAAACAGGGAAATTTCTACAAGATGTAATACCTAAAAGACCATCAATGCTCAAGAGTAAACAGGGAATAATTGAGGTAAAAAGGGAAATTCTGATGTTGAGGTGAGGGAAATTTCGTCCAGCAGACCTGGCAACATTGGGTCATCATGAGTCAGGGGGAGATACCGTTGTCAGGATTGTCTGGTTCTGTGGATGACGTTTCAATGGATTTTTTGGATATTGATGGTGACAGGGACTCTATAGAGGACTCCCCCAAGTTTGTATGGGGTATGAAAACTGGGCATATCTCGAAAACGGGGCATTTCTGAGAGAAAAACCATTGAAGAAAATAGTCTTAGAATGGTCCTAATTAGTGGTAAATCATACTAATATAAACGTTTTACTGAACCCAGGTTTACTGTAAATTTACCCACCAAAATAACTGAAGACAGTATGGATGGTAAGAGTTATTACAGGTTTGATATGATAGGAAATAAACTAATTCTCACAATCTGGGTAACACACACACACACACACACAGAGAGAGAGAGAGAGAGAGAGAGAGAGAGA
Source organism: Petrolisthes manimaculis (assembly GCA_034508575.1). Lineage (NCBI taxonomy): Eukaryota > Metazoa > Arthropoda > Malacostraca > Decapoda > Porcellanidae > Petrolisthes > Petrolisthes manimaculis. Next base: position 305,797 of record JAWZYT010001431.1, on the reverse strand, counting down.
GAGAGAGAGAGAGAGAGAGAGAGAGGGAGAGGGACAGAATTAATTAGTAGCTTCTCTATTATTATGTTTGTAGCTTTAGTTTCATTTATTAGGCTTAGAAGTGTACGTTGTGGTATAGTAATTATTACAATAACCTAAACTAGTGATGTATCATGCATTTTGTAGTATAAATTGTATAAAACTGTTTTCCTAAACAATTATGGTAAGTGAGGAAGATAAGTCGCTGTATTGCTTGTCACATTACATAATCTCTCATTGTCATATATATATGTATGTATGTGTGTGTATCTATGTATGTATATGTATGTATGTATGTATACAGTATGTGTGTATTTGTATGTATACTGAGAGAGAGAGAGAAAAAAAAGGAAGGAAGGAAATAAATAAAATATACATACATATACATATATACATACATATACATACATACATACATACATACATACAATTTAAACCCCCTGTGAGTTGATAAGTGGTACACACACACACACACATACACACAATCTCTCTCTCTAACTCCTACATCTCATTCCCGTCAACAAACATTTATTATATTGTGGGATCAGTGTCATTTTGAGTCAGGAATCTAACGACACTTGACAGTTATTTCATTTATTTTTCACTTCACTTAGTGTGTTATGTAATGATTTCATTTATTTTTCACTCCACTTAGTGTGTTATGTAATGATTTCATTTATTTTTCACTCCACTTAGTGTGTTATGTAATGATTTCATTTATTTTTCACTCCACTTAGTGTGTTATGTAATGATTTCATTTATTTTTCACTTCACTTAGTGTGTTATGTAATGATTTCATTTATTTTTCACTTCACTTAGTGTGTTATGTAATGAAATATACACTGGTAACATCTAAATTTACATATTTTGTGACGATTATGATGGTGCTACAGCCAATATACAAGATATTCCCACAGTAGGCCTACTTGGTGCTGGAGTATGTAGGCCTATAGCATTACTGTACAGTGTCTATCACCAATATCACAAGAGAAAATATACTGTAGGTCATAGGAGTACAAAACAAGTTACATCTTTGTATAATCTTCATAAGTTCATACACTAAAATTTAATGCGGTAAATATTGAAAGAATTGCCGTTATTACGTAAGGGTTTTCTACCTTCATTATCCATTTATTTAGACCATTCTAAGATTATTTTCTTATGGCATTTCCTCCGCAAATGCCCCATTTCCAAGATAGGTCATATTTGGTAAATTTTTACAAGTTGCCACAACAGGATTTCACTAGAAAAAAATATATTTCCTAGAAGGATTTAGTGTGACTACCAGGACCTAACCTGGGCAGACTACCGGGACCTAACCAGGGCAGACTACCGGGACCTAACCTGGGCAGACTACCGGGACCTAACCAGGGCGACTACCGGGACCTAACCTGGGCAGACTACCGGGACCTAACCTGGGCAGACTACCGGGACCTAAGCACGAAAAAATATACAATAAAAATTAGTCAGACCTCACCTGACCTGACCTAACCTAATCTGGACTGGGCCACAATACCGGGACCTAACCTAACCTAATCTGGACTGGGATATTTGCAGAAGAAATGGTATATAGAAAAGTGGTTTGTAATAATGAAATATAAACACTGGTAATAGTAACATTTTTAAAATCGAGTTGTGGGAACTTGTAAAAATATTCCTCATATTCAAATGGGGCATTTTGATATTAGCCTGACGGTATTTCTTCATAAGAGTTCTACCGGTTGTTTTTTTTTAGTATTTTTTCCTGCCTTTTTTATTTGTTTTATTCATTAGTGACCCTAATATTGATCAGTTGGTTTACATATATTCCCTAATCCCTCCATTCTTGGGGGAGAACGCTGGGAATCCGGGGTTTTGGGTGCAGGGAAACACTTAAATTATTTTGGCTTTATAGTACTGTAGTTTTTTTAACCAGTATAAAGGTAAAAAAATTGAAAATCCGAGCCAAGTTTAAAAAATTAACCAAACCTAACCAGGGCAGACAACTGGGACCTAATTGGGATAGAGTACCGGGACCTAACCGGGGCGGACAACTGGGACCTAACTGGGGCAGACTACCAGGACATAGCCTCACGTGCCATAACTTTATCATTCTTAGCAGACTAACGGACTGACCATTATAATTGTTGTATATAATTATTACCAGACTTGAAGGATATACAATTTGTACGGAATATGAATATGAATTTATCTTTCACTACTATGCAATAATATATCAAGCCTTTATTGGATTGATATAGATTAATATAGGCTACTAATGGGTAACCTATGACTGGAAGGTGTACTATATAGCTTTACAGACCTATTTTTTATTTTAAGACCGCTTATTTTTATGCTTCTACCCACTTTTTATTGCATTTATGTGTACAGCAAGAGAATGGTACACCTTGTTACCATATACAGTATATCACTTGAAGGTACAGTAGACTAGATCGAATGATTGATTGAAATTACTGCTCCTCCATTTTATACACACAGTTCAGAAATGTAGAGAGATAATAAAAACTGAATATTTACATGTGGATATAAGACCTACTAAAAAACGACGACTTGGACTTTGGTAATGAGGAAATAAGACCTACTAAAAAACGAAGACTTGGACTTTGGTAATGAGGAAATAAGACCTACTAAAAAACGACGACTTGACACCTCCAACAGCCAGCTTAGTCCTGACATACAGTACCCATGCCAGTACCTAAATATGACATAGCCATGCCAGTACCTAAATATGACATAGCCATGCCAGTACCTAAATATGACATAGCCATGCCAGTACCTAAATATGACATAGCCATGCCAGTACCTAAATATGACATAGCCATGCCAGTACCTAAATATGACATAGCCATGCCAGTACCTAAATATGACATAGCCATGCCAGTACCTAAATGTGACATAGCCATGCCAGTACCTAAATATGACATAGCCATGCCAGTACCTAAATGGGGCAGTGGTGAGTGCTTTGGTCACCACACAATAATTATACATTCTTATTATCTCATACCGATACATTTTTTTTTTCGCAGAAGCATAACCCTGCAAATTATTGCCTTGTGGTATGATAATGCAAACATTGTGACCAATATACCATCCAAATTAATGTGGAAGTAGTGATTTGGTGTAATAATTATTTTTCACTTGGGGTTAGCACGAAAAAAATAAATAAAAAACCACTTTTTGGTGGAGAGTAATTATGATGTGTAGTTCAGTTCAGTATTGTTTTGTGTACATACTGCATAGCATATGTGGGGGAGCGAAGATGTAGGGTGAGTAGTTATGTAGGATATGTGAGGATGTGTTGAAAGATAATGGAGGTGTGTGTGTGTCACTGTAATAAAGTATGTGAAAATATGAAGAAAAGTAGTGAATATTTATGGAAAATGTGTAAAAGGTACAGATGTATGGAAAATGTGTAGAAGGTACATATGTATGGAAAATGTGTAGAAGGTAAATATGTATGGAAAATGTGTAGAAGGTACATATGTATGGTGGTAATGTCCATGGCTCATGTAAAAAAGAAATGTATATGTTTTTGTGTGTGGTAATGTCCATGGCTCATGTAAAAAAGAAATGTATATGTTTGTTTTAGTGTGTGGTAATGTCCATGGCTCATGTAAAAAAACAATTGCAACACCAGCATTTGCAGACAGATTTTTTGCATTGTTAAGACATATACACTTCACTGACAATAAAAAATATATACCTGGAGACAAATTACATAAAATTAAATGGGTTGTGGATTACCTGAGAAATAAAAAATATATACCTGGAGACAAATTACATAAAATTAAATGGGTTGTGGATTACCTGAGAGATAAATTCACCTCCAGTTTGAAACCATTTCATAACTTATGTGTTGATGAATCCTTACTTCTATGGAGAGGCAGGTTGGCTTTCAAACAATACATTCCCCAGAAACGAAACAGATTTGGTATAAAATTCTTCATTTTGTGTGATGTAGAGACTGGTTATATTTTGTATTTTATTGTTTATACTGGTACTGGTTATATTTTGTATTTTATTGTTTAAACTGGTACTGGTTATATTTTGTATTTTATTGTTTATACTGGTACTGGTTATATTTTGTATTTTATTGTTTATACTGGTACTGGTTATATTTTGGATTTTATTGTTTATACTGGTACTGGTACTGGTATTGAGGTTGACAAAGAACTTGGATATTCAGGGTTTGTTGTAAAAAAGTTACTGGAACCACATCTGGATAAAGGTCTTACTTACCTTGTAAAACTTCCAATAGTCTGCTCAGGTTAGGTCCTGGTAGTCTGCTCAGGTTAGGTCCTGGTAGTCTGCAATTGTTAAGATTAGGTTAGATTGGATTGGGTTAGGTTAGATTACATTGGGTTGGGTTGGGGTAGGTTAGATTGGATTGGGTTAGGTTAGATTACATTGGGTTGGGTTGGGGTAGGTTAGATTGGGTTGGGTTAGGTTAGATTACATTGGGTTGGGTTGGGGTAGGTTAGATTGGGTTGGGCTAAAACAGAATATTTACACAATAAATGGAAGCTAAAAATGAACTAATCACTTGAAAAAATCTTGTAAAATCTATATATATTTTGCCTGAAAATTTCACATGTGTAGCTCAGAAAATTTACTCAAATTTTTAATTAAAATAAAATATATATGGATAATGAAAACCATTATGAAATACGAGTAATAAAAAATAACTGTTAATTCTATATTCTATTGGCATTTATTAATACATTGTTTTTATCTTCTTTATTCACAAATTCATAACATTCTGAAACACTTTTCTTCGTAAATAATATGAAATTAATATTGACATTACACACACACACACACACCCTCTCTCTTTCTCTAACACACATACACCCTCTCTCTCTCTCTCTAACACACACACACACTATCTCTCCCTCTAACACACATACACACTCTCTCTCCCTCTCATACACATCCAAGTTAGGTCATATTAAAATATAACATTTTGAAATTAGCAAGACCTGACCTGACCTGACCTAACCTAAACTGCTGTAAACTACCAGAACCTAACCTGGGCAAACTACTGACAACTAACCGTGTCAAAATAATAATAACAATAATAATTATAATAATAATAATAATAATTATAATAATAATAATAATAATAATAATAATAATAATAATAATAATAATAATAATAATAATAATAATAACAATAATAATTATAATAATAATAATAGTTTTGTTGAAGATAACTGCGAGATCTGCGCTGTTTATTTTGTAGCAAATCTTTTCAAGTTTGCGAATTGTTTTCTTAGTATTGCTGGGGAGATGGAAAAGCAAATTACCAAGTGAGTTTATTGGCCTGATGTTTGTGTGTGTGTGTGTGTGTGTATGTGTGTGTGTGTTTTCTTAGTATTGCTGGGGAGATGGAAAAGCAAATTACCAAGTGAGTTTATTGGCCTGACGTTTCGGCTTTCTCTCAAAGCCATTCTCAAAGGAATGAGTGTCTTACAGAAACCAGGTATATTTATAGTCCCTGTATGGAGGTACAGCTATGCGTACTGCGCCCTGATTGGCTGTTAGCAGTCGCACTTGATCCTGTGTCAAAATAGTGGTAATAACAATAGTAATAATGACAATGTGTATGATAATAACAATAATAATAATAATCTATGATAATGGCATGTATATAAAAATAATAATAAGGGTTACAATTATGTTTTAATAGTATTTATGGTCCCTGCGTTCTGATTGGCTGCGACCGCGTAGCAGCCAATCAGGGCGCAGTACGCATAGCTGTACCTCCATACAGGGACTATAAATATACCTGGTTTCTGTAAGACACTCATTCCTTTGAGAATGGCTTTGAGAGAAAACCGAAACGTCAGGCCAATAAACTCACTTGGTAATTTGCTTTTCCATCTCCCCAGCAATACTAAGAAAACACACACACACATACACACACACACACACATACACACACACACACACACAAACGTCAGGCCAATAAACTCACTTGGTAATTTGCTTTTCCATCTCCCCAGCAATACTAAGAAAACAATTCGCAAACTTGAAAAGATTTGCTACAAAATAAACAGCGCAGAGCTCGCAGTTATCTTCAACAAAACTTGTATCAAAGAGGGTTTCCTTCCCAAAAATAATAATAATAATAATAATAATTTTCATATTAATAATAATAATAATAATAAAAATTGCACCATTATTGACACGTAATTTTTTTTCTAAATTTAGGTGTTTTATATATGTTATAATAATAATAATAACTTTGATTTAGGTCTTACTTACCTTGTAAAACTTCCAATAGTCTGCTCAGGTTAGGTCCTGGTAGTCTGCAATGGTTAAGATTAGGTTAGATTAGATTAGGTTAGGTTAGATTAGATTAGGTTAGGTTAGGTTAAGTTAGGATAGGTTAAGTTATTTATGTATGGATAAAACATTAAATTTGCACAATAAAATGGATGTTAAAAATGAACTCATCACTTAAATGAAAAAAGTCTTAGAATGGTGTAAATAAATGGGTAATAAAGGTAGAAACACCATACACAATAACTATAATTCTTTCAATATTTACCGATAATAATAATCATAAAAGTAGTTGAAGTAGTGATAATAATAGTAGTTATAATAATAATAAAAATGGTAGTAATAATAATAATGTGAAATGTAATACATTGAGGTGGTTTGGACATGTAGAGAGAATGCAAGGTGAAGAGTTTGTAAATAAGGTGTATGGAAGTGAAGTTGTGGGATGTGATGTGAGAGGCAGACCACCAGTTAGATGGCAGAACAGAGTGGAAGAGTATGTAAAGGAGAGTAACATGAGATGGAGTAGGGAGTAAGGAGAGAGTGTTGGAACAGAGTGGAAGAGTATGTAAAGGAGAGTAACATGAGAGGGAGTAGGGAGTAAGGAGAGAGTGTTGGAACAGAGTGGAAGAGTATGTAAAGGAGAGTAATGTGAGAGGGAGTAGGGAGTAAGGAGGGAGTATGTAAAGGAGAGTAACATGAGGGACAGGGTAGGGCTGGACCAAGTAAGGAGGGAGTGTTGGAACAGGGAAGACTGGAGACTTTTCTGCCGTGGCCATCTCCTTGGGGGGAGTTAGGCATCAGAGCTATAGATAGATAGATAGATCATAATGTATTATTACAGAATAACTGGGTTTTCGGCTAGGCTTGAGCAGTATCACCACATTAGGCTAGGTCCTGGAAATTTGCCCAGGTCACTTTATGATAGTTTACACTGGTTATACCCAGTAGTTTGCCCAGGTTAGGTCCGGTAGTTTGCCCAGATTAGGTCCCGGTAGTCTGCCCAGGTTAGGTCCCGGTAGTTTGCCCAGGTTAGGTCCGGTAGTTTGCCCAGGTTAGGTCCCGGTAGTTTGCTCAGGTTAGGTCCCGTAGTCTGCCCAGGTTAGGTCCCGGTAGTCTGCTGTGGTCTAGGTTAGGTTAGGTCAGGTCAGGTAAGACTAGTTTTCAAATCATGTTTGTAAACGGGGCATATCTCGAAAACGAGGCATTTCCGAGAGAAACACCATAGATGAAAAGTGTCTTAGATTTTTTTTTTTTTTTTTTTTTTTTAGTGGGTAATGATACTAATATATACAATATAGTGAACCCAGGTTTTCTGTTAATTTACCCATAATAATTCTTCTACATAAATACCTTGGTGTAGTCATTGTAATCCTCCTTTTGTAAATCCTCGTATGTAAATCCTTCTTCTGTAATCCCACTTCTGAAATAAATAAATTTAACGTTAATTAATATATTTCTTGTTAATTAAATCCTTTATCAATAAAATCCCCTTATTTCTCCAATTTGTCCTTATTTATATACCCTTAAAATAACAGTGAACCCTTAACCTTATTTCACCAATTTACCCTTATTTATGTCCCTTCACCATTAACTGTATACCCTTAACTAACCCGCAATATAATCTTGAGCCCTTAAAATATCCTTAAATGCCCTTAAAATGCAAATAAATACTAAAATATTCCCCTGCCAGGCTTTGAGCTTCACAGAGGTAAACAAACTGAGGCGTCAGTGTTGCCAGTGATGATCTGAGGCGTCAGTGTTGCCAGTGATGATGATGACTGAGTGTCACCTTTACAACGGTACTCTCTCACTGTCTATCCTTCTTCCTATCACTATCTTCCTATCCTATTCTGTACTACCTCCAGTCTATTCAATGTTGTTCCTATCCTATTCTGTACTACCTCCAGTCTATTCAATGTTGTTCCTATCCTATCCTATGTATGTATGTATGTATGTACTTATTAGCTCTACACCTTACCACACTTCCTACCTTTCCATACACCTTACCACACTTCCTACCTTTCCATACACCTTTACACACTTCCTACCTTTCCATACACCTTACCATACTTCCTACCTTTCCATACACCTTGCCACACTTCCTACCTTTCCATACACCTTACCACACTTCCTACCTTTCCATACACCATACACTACTTCATACTTATTAGCTCTACACCTTGACACACTTCCTAGTCTTCCTACCCACTGGTTTGCTCTTGATAACCTATCAGTCTTTGTCCTATTACATCCTTTCTCATCCACAATTATTCCTAAGTATCTATATATTGTGTCCTTTCAATCCCATTTCCACCCAGTCTCCACGTACTACCTATATCCCGGTCATCCCCATCTTATCACTCCCAAACTTGACATTAAAATCATTCCCATACTCTGTAATTACATCAAGTATTCTCTACAGAACCTCACCTGTCTCTCTCACCTGTCTCTCACCTAGCTGTCTCTCTCATAATCACCACATCATCTACATATAACAAAATACTCCCCTACATACTCCCCTATTACCTACATTTTTCCTCAGTCTTCTACATTTCCTATTACTCTCTTTCCTCTTCTTCCTCACATTCTCATTATCTTTATTCCACCAACTCTTCATCAAACTTCTTTTATTTCTATTCCTTACCCTTCCTATCCTTTTCTCACCCACCTCTGTCACTTTCCTAACCAGGGAATCATTCAGTTCATCCACTCTTCCATCAAATCTATCCTTCTCTCTTATGGTTAGTCATCAAATCTATCCTTCTCTCTTATGGTCAGTCATCAAATCTATCCTTCTCTCTTCATCCATCCACATATACTGTATTTTTCCGTGTGTGTATTTTCCCGTGTGTGTATTTTTCCGTGTGTGTATTTTCCCGTGTGTGTATTTTCCCGTGTGTGTATTTTCCCGTGTGTGTATTTTCCCGTGTGTGTATTTTCCAGTGTGTGTATTTTCCCATGTGTGTATTTTCCCGTGTGTGTATTTTCCCATGTGTGTATTTTCCCGTGTGTGTATTTTCCAATGTGTGTATTTTCACATGGATAATTATTTCATTTTCCCATGTGTGTATTTTATTTCCATGTGCATATTCTCATGTGCATATTTTTATGTGCGTATTCTTTTCACATGTGTATTTTCATGTATTTATTTTATTCATGTGCGTATTCTCATGTACGTATTCTCATGTACGTATTCTCATGTACGTATTCTCATGTACGTATTCTCATGTATGTATTCTCATGTATGTATTCTCATGTATGTATTCTCATGTATGTATTCTCATGTATGTATTCTCATGTACGTATTCTCATGTACGTATTCTCATGTAAGTATTCTCATGTACGTATTCTCATGTACGTATTCTCACGTACGTAAGTTTAAATAAATACCCATTATTTGTTTCAGAACGGCATTAGTTTAAATAAATACCCATTATTTGTTTCAAAACAGTGTTCTATGTACCCCAAGCCTGTCCCCTTATTCTCCCACCCCCCAGTCCTCCCCAAGCCTGTCCCCTTATTCCCCCACCCCCCAGTCCCCCCCAAGCCTGTCCCCTTATTCCCCCACCCCCCAAGCCTGTCCCCTTATTCCCCCACCCCCCAGTCTCCCCCAAGCCTGTCCCCTACTCCTAATCATAATAACATAGTAAACATTAACTAATAATTAATTAATTACAATATTAATATATAATAACAGTTATTTATGGTACTATTATGTTATTATTATTATAAACTGATATAAATAATTATGTTATGTTATTATATAGACTTGTAAATACACATAAACATTAATTATAAAGGAAAATTATAATATAAACAAACCTTGGCTGATACTTCTCTGTTCAAATCCACATTAGCAGTGTTACCATATTGGTTACCAGTGTTACCATACATGTGTGTCACTGTAACAATTAAAAATTATATAGTCTAGAAAAAAAGCAAGTGAATAAAAAAATTATCATTCATTCATTCATTCATTCTTTCATTTATATATATATATATATATATATATATATATATATATATATATATATATATATATATATATATATATATATATATATATATATATATATATATATATATATATATATATATTTAGGTGAGGTTTTGGATTCAACCTCAACCTCAAACCTCAAATCAACCTCAAACCTCAAATCAATTTATCTATTTAATAAGATGAAAATTTTCACTTTATATAATATATTTTTGACAAAAAAATGTAAAATATGATGAAAGTGTCTTAATTTTTTTCATTTATTACTCGTCTATTTATCTATCTATTGACAATTTGTTGTCGATGGCATCTAATAGATAATTTTATTTTCTATCTTTTGGTATATACATATATATATTTATCTATTTCCTAAGATTCGAAATTTCACTTTATATATTATATTTTTGACTAAAAATTGTAAAATATTACCAAAGTGTCCCATTTCTTCATTAATTACTCGTCTATTTATCTATCTATCAACATTTTGTTGATGGCATCTATTAGATAATTTTATTGTCTATCTTTTGGTATATACATGTATCTATTTATCTATTTCCTAAGATGAGAAATTTCACTTTATATATTATATTTTTGACTAAAAATTGTAAAATATGACAAAAGTGTCTTAATTATTTCATTTATTACTCATCTATTTATTTATCTATCGACAATTTGTTGATGGCATCTAATAGATAATTTTATCGTCTATCTTTTGGTATATACATGTATCTATTTATCTTATTCCTAAGATGAGAAATTTCACTTTATATATTATATTTTTGACTAAAAATTGTAAAATATGACAAAAGTGTCTTAATTATTCCATTTATTACTCATTTATTTATCTATCTTTCGACAATTTGTTGATGGCATCTAATAGATAATTTTATTGTATATCTTTTGGTATATACATGTATCAATTTATCTATTTCCTAAGATAAGAAATTTCACTTATATAATATATTTTTGACTAAAAATAGTAAAATATGACCAAAGTGTCCCAATTTTTCGTTAATTACTTGTCTATTTATCTATCTATCGACAATTTGTTGATGGCATCTAATAGATAATTTTATTGTCTATCTTTTGGTATATACATGTATCTATTTATCTATTTCCTAAGATGAGAAATTTCACTTTATATAATATATTTTTAACTAAAAATAGTAAAATATGACAAAAGTGTCTTAATTTTCTTGTTAATTACTCGTTTATTTATCTATTTATCGACAATTTGTTGATGGCATCTAATAGATAATTTTATTGTCTATATTTTGGTATTTACGTGTATCTATTTATCTATTTCCTAAGATGAGAAATTTCACTTTATATAATATATTTTTTACTAAAAATTGTAAAATATGACAAAAGTGTCTTAATTTTCATGTTTATTACTCATCTATTTATCTATCTATCGACAATTTGTTGATGGCATCTAATAGATAATTGTATTGTCTATCTTTTGGTTTTTACATGTATCTATTTATCTATTTCCTAAGATGAGAAATTTCACTTTATATATTATATTTTTGACAAAAAAATGTAAAATATGACCAAAGTGTCCCATTTCTTCATTAATTACTCGTCTATTTATCTATCTATCAACAATTTGTTGATGGCATCTATTAGATAATTTTATCGTCTATCTTTTGGTATATACATGTATCTATTTATCTATTTTTTAAGAGGATAAATTTCACTTTATATAATATATTTTTGACTAAAAATTGTAAAATATGACAAAAGTGTCTTAATTGTTTCATTTATTACTCGTCTATTTATCTATCTATTGACAATTTGTTGTCGATGGCATCTAATAGATAATTTTATTGTCTATCTTTTGGTATATACATATATATATTTATCTATTTCCTAAGATTCGAAATTTCACTTTATATATTATATTTTTGACTAAAAATTGTAAAATATTACCAAAGTGTCCCATTTCTTCATTAATTACTCGTCTATTTATCTATCTATCAACAATTTGTTGATGGCATCTATTAGATAATTTTATCGTCTATCTTTTGGTATAAACATGTATCTATTTATCTATTTCCTAAGATGAGAAATTTCACTTTATATAATATATTTTTGACTAAAAATTGTAAAATATGACAAAAGTGTCTTAATTATTTCATTTATTACTCATCTATTTATTTGTCTATCGACAATTTGTTGATGGCATCTAATAGATAAATTTATTGTCCATATTTTGGTATTTACATGTATCTATATATCTATTTGCTAAAATGAGAAATTTCACTTTATATAATATATTTTTTACTAAAAATTGTAAAATATGACCAAAGTGTCTTAATTTTCTTGTTAATTACTCGTCTATTTATCTATTTATTGACAATTTGTCGATGGCAACTTATAGATAATTTTATCGTCTATCTTTTGGTATATACATGTATCTATTTATCTATTTCCTAAGATGAGAAATTTCACTTTATATAATATATTTTTGACTAAAAATGGTAAAATATGACAAAAATGTCTTAATTTATTCATTTAGTACTCGTCTATTTATCTATTTATTGAAAGTTTGTTGATGGCATCTAATAGATAATTCTATTGTCTATCTTTTGGTATAAACATGTATCTATTTATCTATTTCCTAAGATGAGAAATTTCACTTTATATATTATATTTTTGACAAAAAAATGTAAAATATGACCAAAGTGTCCCATTTCTTCATTAATTACTCGTCTATTTATCTATCTATCGACAATTTGTTGATGGCATCTATTAGATAATTTTATCGTCTATCTTTTGGTATATACATGTATCTATTTATCTATTTTTTAAGAGGAGAAATTTCACTTTAAATAATATATTTTTGACTAAAAATTGTAAAATATGACAAAAGTGTCTTAATTGTTTCATTTATTACTCGTCTATTTATCTATCTATTGACAATTTGTTGTCGATGGCATCTAATAGATAATTTTATTGTCTATCTTTTGGTATATACATATATATATTTATCTATTTCCTAAGATTCGAAATATCACTTTATATATTATATTTTTGACTAAAAATTGTAAAATATTACCAAAGTGTCCCATTTTTTCATTAATTACTCATCTATTTATCTATCTATCAACAATTTGTTGATGGCATCTATTAGATAATTTTATCGTCTATCTTTTGGTATATACATGTATCTATTTATCTATTTCCTAAGATGAGAAATTTCACTTTATATAATATATTTTTGACTAAAAATTGTAATATATGACAAAAGTGTCTTAATTATTTCATTTATTACTCATCTATTTATTTATCTATCGACAATTTGTTGATGGCATCTAATAGATAATTTTATTGTCTATATTTTGGTATTTACATGTATCTATTTATCTATTTGCTAAAATGAGAAATTTCACTTTATATAATATATTTTTTACTAAAAATTGTAAAATATGACCAAAGTGTCTTAATTTTCTTGTTAATTACTCGTCTATTTATCTATTTATCAACAATTTGTCGATGGCAACTAATAGATAATTTTATCGACTATCTTTTGGTATATACATGTATCTATTTATCTATTTCCTAAGATGAGAAATTTCACTTTATATAATATATTTTTGACTAAAAATGGTAAAATATGACAAAAATGTCTTAATTTATTCATTTAGTACTCGTCTATTTATCTATTTATTGAAAGTTTGTTGATGGCATCTAATAGATAATTCTATTGTCTATCTTTTGGGTTTTACATATATCTATTTATCTATTTCCTAAGATGAGAAATTTTACTTTATATAATATACTTTTGACTAAAAATAGTAAAATATGACAAAAATGTCTTATTTTCTTTTTTATTACTCATCTATTTATCTTTCTTTCGACAATATGTTGATGGCATCTAATAGATAATTTTACTGTCTATCTTTTGGTATATACATGTATCAATTTATCTATTTCCTAAGATGAGAAATTTCAATTTATATAATATATTTTTCACTAAAAATTGTAAAATATGACCAAAGTCTCCCACTTTTTTCGTTAATTACTCGTCTATTTATCCATCTATCGAAAATTCATTGATGGCATATAATAGATAATTTTATTGTCTATCTTTTGGTATATACATGTATCTATTTATCTATTTCCTAAGATGAGAAATTTCACTTAATATAATATATTTTTGACTAAAAATTGTAAAATATGACAAAAGTGTCTTAATTATTTCATTTATTACTCATCTATTTATTTATCTATCGACAATTTGTTGATGGCATCTAATAGATAATTTTATCGTCTATTTTTTGGTATATACATGTATCTATTTATCTATTTCCTAAGATTCCAAATTTTACTTTATATAAGATATTTTTGACTAAAAATGGTAAAATATGATAAAAATGTCTTAATTTATTCATTTAGTACTCGTCTATTTATCTATCTATTGAAAGTTTGTTGATGGCATCTAATAGATAAGTTTATCGTCTATCTTTTGGTATATACATGTATCTATTTATCTTATTCCTAAGATGAGAAATTTCACTTTATATATTATATTTTTGACTAAAAATTGTAAAATATGACAAAAGTGTCTTAATTATTCCATTTATTACTCATCTATTTATCTATCTTTCGACAATTTGTTGATGGCATCTAATAGATAATTTTATTGTCTATCTTTTAGTATATACATGTATCTATTTATCTATTTCCTAAGATGAGAAATTTCACTTTATATAATATATTTTTTACTAAAAATTGTAAAATATGACAAAAGTGTCTTAATTTTCTTGTTTATTACTCATCTATTTATCTATCTATCGACAATTTGTTGATGGCATCTAATAGATAATTGTATTGTCTATCTTTTGGTTTTTACATGTATCTATTTATCTATTTCCTAAGATGAGAAATTTCACTTTATATATTATATTTTTGACAAAAAAATGTAAAATATGACCAAAGTGTCCCATTTCTTCATTAATTACTCGTCTATTTATCTATCTATCAACAATTTGTTGATGGCATCTATTAGATAATTTTATCGTCTATCTTGTGGTATATACATGTATCTATTTATCTATTTTTTAAGAGGAGAAATTTCACTTTATATAATATATTTTTGACTAAAAATTGTAAAATATGACAAAAGTGTCTTAATTGTTTCATTTATTACTCGTCTATTTATCTATCTATTGACAATTTGTTGTCGATGGCATCTAATAGATAATTTTATTGTCTATCTTTTGGTATATACATATATATATTTATCTATTTCCTAAGATTCGAAATTTCACTTTATATATTATATTTTTGACTAAAAATTGTAAAATATTACCAAAGTGTCCCATTTCTTCATTAATTACTCGTCTATTTATCTATCTATCAACAATTTGTTGATGGCATCTATTAGATAATTTTTTCGTCTATCTTTTGGTATATACATGTATCTATTTATCTATTTCCTAAGATGAGAAATTTCACTTTATATAATATATTTTTGACTAAAAATTGTAAAATATGACAAAAGTGTCTTAATTATTTCATTTATTACTCATCTATTTATTTGTCTATCGACAATTTGTTGATGGCATCTAATAGATAATTTTATTGTCCATATTTTGGTATTTACATGTATCTATTTATCTATTTGCTAAAATGAGAAATTTCACTTTATATAATATATTTTTTACTAAAAATTGTAAAATATGACCAAAGTGTCTTAATTTTCTTGTTAATTACTCGTCTATTTATCTATTTATTGACAATTTGTCGATGGCAACTTATAGATAATTTTATCGTCTATCTTTTGGTATATACATGTATCTATTTATCTATTTCCTAAGATGAGAAATTTCACTTTATATAATATATTTTTGACTAAAAATGGTAAAATATGACAAAAATGTCTTAATTTATTCATTTAGTACTCGTCTATTTATCTATTTATTGAAAGTTTGTTGATGGCATCTAATAGATAATTCTATTGTCTATCTTTTGGTATAAACATGTATCTATTTATCTATTTCCTAAGATGAGAAATTTCACTTTATATATTATATTTTTGACAAAAAAATGTAAAATATGACCAAAGTGTCCCATTTCTTCATTAATTACTCGTCTATTTATCTATCTATCGACAATTTGTTGATGGCATCTATTAGATAATTTTATCGTCTATCTTTTGGTATATACATGTATCTATTTATCCATTTTTTAAGAAGAGAAATTTCACTTTAAATAATATATTTTTGACTAAAAATTGTAAAATATGACAAAAGTGTCTTAATTGTTTCATTTATTACTCGTCTATTTATCTATCTATTGACAATTTGTTGTCGATGGCATCTAATAGATAATTTTATTGTCTATCTTTTGGTATATACATATATATATTTATCTATTTCCTAAGATTCGAAATTTCACTTTATATATTATATTTTTGACTAAAAATTGTAAAATATTACCAAAGTGTCCCATTTCTTCATTAATTACTCATCTATTTATCTATCTATCAACAATTTGTTGATGGCATCTATTAGATAATTTTATCGTCTATCTTTTGGTATATACATGTATCTATTTATCTATTTCCTAAGATGAGAAATTTCACTTTATATAATATATTTTTGACTAAAAATTGTAAAATATGACAAAAGTGTCTTAATTATTTCATTTATTACTCATCTATTTATTTATCTATCGACAATTTGTTGATGGCATCTAATAGATAATTTTATTGTCTATATTTTGGTATTTACATGTATCTATTTATCTATTTGCTAAAATGAGAAATTTCACTTTATATAATATATTTTTTACTAAAAATTGTAAAATATGACCAAAGTGTCTTAATTTTCTTGTTAATTACTCGTCTATTTATCTATTTATCAACAATTTGTCGATGGCAACTAATAGATAATTTTATCGACTATCTTTTGGTATATACATGTATCTATTTATCTATTTCCTAAGATGAGAAATTTCACTTTATATAATATATTTTTGACTAAAAATGGTAAAATATGACAAAAATGTCTTACTTTAATCATTTAGTACTCGTCTATTTATCTATTTATTGAAAGTTTGTTGATGGCATCTAATAGATAATTCTATTGTCTATCTTTTGGGTTTTACATATATCTATTTATCTATTTCCTAAGATGAGAAATTTTACTTTATATAATATACTTTTGACTAAAAATAGTAAAATATGACAAAAATGTCTTATTTTCTTTTTTATTACTCATCTATTTATCTTTCTTTCGACAATATGTTGATGGCATCTAATAGATAATTTTACTGTCTATCTTTTGGTACATACATGTATCAATTTATCTATTTCCTAAGATGAGAAATTTCAATTTATATAATATATTTTTCACTAAAAATTGTAAAATATGACCAAAGTCTCCCACTTTTTTCGTTAATTACTCGTCTATTTATCCATCTATCGAAAATTCGTTGATGGCATATAATAGATAATTTTATTGTCTATCTTTTGGTATATACATGTATCTATTTATCTATTTCCTAAGATGAGAAATTTCACTTAATATAATATATTTTTGACTAAAAATTGTAAAATATGACAAAAGTGTCTTAATTATTTCATTTATTACTCATCTATTTATCTATCTTTCGACAATTTGTTGATGGCATCTAATAGATAATTTTATTGTCTATCTTTTAGTATATACATGTATCTATTTATCTATTTCCTAAGATGAGAAATTTCACTTTATATAATATATTTTTAACTAAAAATAGTAAAATATGACAAAAGTGTCTTAATTTTCTTGTTAATTACTCGTTTATTTATCTATTTATCGACAATTTGTTGATGGCATCTAATAGATAATTTTATTGTCTATATTTTGGTATTTACATGTATCTATTTATCTATTTCCTAAGATGAGAAATTTCACTTTATATAATATATTTTTTACTAAAAATTGTAAAATATGACAAAAGTGTCTTAATTTTCTTGTTTATTACTCATCTATTTATCTATCTATCAACAATTTGTCGATGGCAACTAATAGATAATTTTATCGACTATCTTTTGGTATATACATGTATCTATTTATCTATTTCCTAAGATGAGAAATTTCACTTTATATAATATATTTTTGACTAAAAATTGTAAAATATGACAAAAGTGTCTTAATTATTTCATTTATTACTCATCTATTTATTTATCTATCGACAATTTGTTGATGGCATCTAATAGATAATTTTATTGTCTATATTTTGGTATTTACATGTATCTATTTATCTATTTGCTAAAATGAGAAATTTCACTTTATATAATATATTTTTTACTAAAAATTGTAAAATATGACAAAAATGTCTTAATTTATTCATTTAGTACTCGTCTATTTATCTATTTATTGAAAGTTTGTTGATGGCATCTAATAGATAATTCTATTGTCTATCTTTTGGGTTTTACATATATATATTTATCTATTTCCTAAGATGAGAAATTTTACTTTATATAATATACTTTTGACTAAAAATAGTAAAATATGACAAAAATGTCTTATTTTCTTTTTTATTACTCATCTATTTATCTTTCTTTCGACAATATGTTGATGGCATCTAATAGATAATTTTATTGTATATCTTTTGGTATATACATGTATCAATTTATCTATTTCCTAAGATGAGAAATTTCAATTTATATAATATATTTTTCACTAAAAATTGTAAAATATGACCAAAGTCTCCCACTTTTTTCGTTAATTACTCGTCTATTTATCCATCTATCGAAAATTCGTTGATGGCATATAATAGATAATTTTATTGTCTATCTTTTGGTATATACATGTATCTATTTATCTATTTCCTAAGATGAGAAATTTCACTTAATATAATATATTTTTGACTAAAAATTGTAAAATATGACAAAAGTGTCTTAATTATTTCATTTATTACTCATCTATTTATCTATCTTTCGACAATTTGTTGATGGCATCTAATAGATAATTTTATTGTCTATCTTTTAGTATATACATGTATCTATTTATCTATTTCCTAAGAGGAGAAATTTCACTTTATATAATATATTTTTAACTAAAAATAGTAAAATATGACAAAAGTGTCTTAATTTTCTTGTTAATTACTCGTTTATTTATCTATTTATCGACAATTTGTTGATGGCATCTAATAGATAATTTTATTGTCTATATTTTGGTATTTACATGTATCTATTTATCTATTTCCTAAGATGAGAAATTTCACTTTATATAATATATTTTTTACTAAAAATTGTAAAATATGACAAAAGTGTCTTAATTTTCTTGTTTATTACTCATCTATTTATCTATCTATCGACAATTTGTTGATGGCATCTAATAGATAATTGTATTGTCTATCTTTTGGTTTTTACATGTATCTATTTATCTATTTCCTAAGATGAGAAATTTCACTTTATATATTATATTTTTGACAAAAAAATGTAAAATATGACCAAAGTGTCCAATTTCTTCATTAATTACTCGTCTATTTATCTATCTATCAACAATTTGTTGATGGCATCTATTAGATAATTCTATCGTCTATCTTTTGCTATATACATGTATCTATTTATCTATTTTTTAAGAGGAGAAATTTCACTTTATATAATATATTTTTGACTAAAAATGGTAAAATATGACAAAAATGTCTTAATTGTTTAATTTATTACTCGTCTATTTATCTATCTATTGACAATTTGTTGTCGATGGCATCTAATAGATAATTTTATTGTCTATCTTTTGGTATATACATATATATATTTATCTATTTCCTAAGATTCGAAATTTCACTTTATATATTATATTTTTGACTAAAAATTGTAAAATATTACCAAAGTGTCCCATTTCTTCATTAATTACTCGTCTATTTATCTATCTATCAACAATTTGTTGATGGCATCTATTAGATAATTTTATCGTCTATCTTTTGGTATATACATGTATCTATTTATCTATTTCCTAAGATGAGAAATTTCACTTTATATAATATATTTTTGACTAAAAATGGTAAAATATGACAAAAATGTCTTAATTTATTCATTTAGTACTCGTCTATTTATCTATTTATTGAAAGTTTGTTGATGGCATCTAATAGATAATTCTATTGTCTATCTTTTGGTATATACATGTATCTATTTATCTATTTCCTAAGATGAGAAATTTCACTTTATATATTATATTTTTGACAAAAAAATGTAAAATATGACCAAAGTGTCCCATTTCTTCATTAATTACTCGTCTATTTATCTATCTATCGACAATTTGTTGATGGCATGTATTAGATAATTTTATCATCTATCTTTTGGTATATACATGTATCTATTTATCTATTTTTTAAGAGGAGAAATTTCACTTTATATAATATATTTTTGACTAAAAATTGTAAAATATGACAAAAGTGTCTTAATTGTTTCATTTATTACTCGTCTATTTATCTATCTATTGACAATTTGTTGTCGATGGCATCTAATAGATAATTTTATTGTCTATCTTTTGGTATATACATATATCTATTTATCTATTTCCTAAGATTCGAAATTTCACTTTATATATTATATTTTTGACTAAAAATTGTAAAATATTACCAAAGTGTCCCATTTCTTCATTAATTACTCGTCTATTTATCTATTTATCAACAATTTGTTGATGGCATCTATTAGATAATTTTATCGTCTATCTTTTGGTATATACATGTATCTATTTATCTATTTCCTAAGATGAGAAATTTCACTTAATATAATATATTTTTGACTAAAAATTGTAAAATATGACAAAAGTGTCTTAATTATTTCATTTATTACTCATCTATTTATCTATCTTTCGACAATTTGTTGATGGCATCTAATAGATAATTTTATTGTCTATCTTTTAGTATATACATGTATCTATTTATCTATTTCCTAAGATGAGAAATTTCACTTTATATAATATATTTTTAACTAAAAATAGTAAAATATGACAAAAGTGTCTTAATTTTCTTGTTAATTACTCGTTTATTTATCTATTTATCGACAATTTGTTGATGGCATCTAATAGATAATTTTATTGTCTATATTTTGGTATTTACATGTATCTATTTATCTATTTCCTAAGATGAGAAATTTCACTTTATATAATATATTTTTTACTAAAAATTGTAAAATATGACAAAAGTGTCTTAATTTTCTTGTTTATTACTCATCTATTTATCTATCTATCAACAATTTGTCGATGGCAACTAATAGATAATTTTATCGACTATCTTTTGGTATATACATGTATCTATTTATCTATTTCCTAAGATGAGAAATTTCACTTTATATAATATATTTTTGACTAAAAATTGTAAAATATGACAAAAGTGTCTTAATTATTTCATTTATTACTCATCTATTTATTTATCTATCGACAATTTGTTGATGGCATCTAATAGATAATTTTATTGTCTATATTTTGGTATTTACATGTATCTATTTATCTATTTGCTAAAATGAGAAATTTCACTTTATATAATATATTTTTTACTAAAAATTGTAAAATATGACAAAAATGTCTTAATTTATTCATTTAGTACTCGTCTATTTATCTATTTATTGAAAGTTTGTTGATGGCATCTAATAGATAATTCTATTGTCTATCTTTTGGGTTTTACATATATATATTTATCTATTTCCTAAGATGAGAAATTTTACTTTATATAATATACTTTTGACTAAAAATAGTAAAATATGACAAAAATGTCTTATTTTCTTTTTTATTACTCATCTATTTATCTTTCTTTCGACAATATGTTGATGGCATCTAATAGATAATTTTATTGTATATCTTTTGGTATATACATGTATCAATTTATCTATTTCCTAAGATGAGAAATTTCAATTTATATAATATATTTTTCACTAAAAATTGTAAAATATGACCAAAGTCTCCCACTTTTTTCGTTAATTACTCGTCTATTTATCCATCTATCGAAAATTCGTTGATGGCATATAATAGATAATTTTATTGTCTATCTTTTGGTATATACATGTATCTATTTATCTATTTCCTAAGATGAGAAATTTCACTTAATATAATATATTTTTGACTAAAAATTGTAAAATATGACAAAAGTGTCTTAATTATTTCATTTATTACTCATCTATTTATCTATCTTTCGACAATTTGTTGATGGCATCTAATAGATAATTTTATTGTCTATCTTTTAGTATATACATGTATCTATTTATCTATTTCCTAAGAGGAGAAATTTCACTTTATATAATATATTTTTAACTAAAAATAGTAAAATATGACAAAAGTGTCTTAATTTTCTTGTTAATTACTCGTTTATTTATCTATTTATCGACAATTTGTTGATGGCATCTAATAGATAATTTTATTGTCTATATTTTGGTATTTACATGTATCTATTTATCTATTTCCTAAGATGAGAAATTTCACTTTATATAATATATTTTTTACTAAAAATTGTAAAATATGACAAAAGTGTCTTAATTTTCTTGTTTATTACTCATCTATTTATCTATCTATCGACAATTTGTTGATGGCATCTAATAGATAATTGTATTGTCTATCTTTTGGTTTTTACATGTATCTATTTATCTATTTCCTAAGATGAGAAATTTCACTTTATATATTATATTTTTGACAAAAAAATGTAAAATATGACCAAAGTGTCCAATTTCTTCATTAATTACTCGTCTATTTATCTATCTATCAACAATTTGTTGATGGCATCTATTAGATAATTCTATCGTCTATCTTTTGCTATATACATGTATCTATTTATCTATTTTTTAAGAGGAGAAATTTCACTTTATATAATATATTTTTGACTAAAAATGGTAAAATATGACAAAAATGTCTTAATTGTTTAATTTATTACTCGTCTATTTATCTATCTATTGACAATTTGTTGTCGATGGCATCTAATAGATAATTTTATTGTCTATCTTTTGGTATATACATATATATATTTATCTATTTCCTAAGATTCGAAATTTCACTTTATATATTATATTTTTGACTAAAAATTGTAAAATATTACCAAAGTGTCCCATTTCTTCATTAATTACTCGTCTATTTATCTATCTATCAACAATTTGTTGATGGCATCTATTAGATAATTTTATCGTCTATCTTTTGGTATATACATGTATCTATTTATCTATTTCCTAAGATGAGAAATTTCACTTTATATAATATATTTTTGACTAAAAATGGTAAAATATGACAAAAATGTCTTAATTTATTCATTTAGTACTCGTCTATTTATCTATTTATTGAAAGTTTGTTGATGGCATCTAATAGATAATTCTATTGTCTATCTTTTGGTATATACATGTATCTATTTATCTATTTCCTAAGATGAGAAATTTCACTTTATATATTATATTTTTGACAAAAAAATGTAAAATATGACCAAAGTGTCCCATTTCTTCATTAATTACTCGTCTATTTATCTATCTATCGACAATTTGTTGATGGCATGTATTAGATAATTTTATCATCTATCTTTTGGTATATACATGTATCTATTTATCTATTTTTTAAGAGGAGAAATTTCACTTTATA
This sequence comes from Petrolisthes manimaculis, assembly GCA_034508575.1. Classification (NCBI taxonomy): domain Eukaryota; kingdom Metazoa; phylum Arthropoda; class Malacostraca; order Decapoda; family Porcellanidae; genus Petrolisthes; species Petrolisthes manimaculis. The sequence continues at coordinate 281,941 of JAWZYT010001431.1, read as the reverse complement.
TAATATATTTTTGACTAAAAATTGTAAAATATGACAAAAGTGTCTTAATTGTTTCATTTATTACTCGTCTATTTATCTATCTATTGACAATTTGTTGTCGATGGCATCTAATAGATAATTTTATTGTCTATCTTTTGGTATATACATATATCTATTTATCTATTTCCTAAGATTCGAAATTTCACTTTATATATTATATTTTTGACTAAAAATTGTAAAATATTACCAAAGTGTCCCATTTCTTCATTAATTACTCGTCTATTTATCTATTTATCAACAATTTGTTGATGGCATCTATTAGATAATTTTATCGTCTATCTTTTGGTATATACATGTATCTATTTATCTATTTCCTAAGATGAGAAATTTCACTTTATATAATATATTTTTGACTAAAAATTGTAAAATATGACAAAAGTGTCTTAATTATTTCATTTATTACTCATCTATTTATTTATCTATCGACAATTTGTTGATGGCATCTAATAGATAATTTTATTGTCTATATTTTGGTATTTACATGTATCTATTTATCTATTTGCTAAAATGAGAAATTTCACTTTATATAATATATTTTTTACTAAAAATTGTAAAACATGACCAAAGTGTCTTAATTTTCTTGTTAATTACTCGTTTATTTATCTATTTATCGACAATTTGTCGATGGCAACTAATAGATAATTTTATCGAATATCTTTTGGTATATACATGTATCTATTTATCTATTTCCTAAGATGAGAAATTTCACTTTATATAATATATTTTTGACTAAAAATGGTAAAATATGACAAAAATGTCTTAATTTATTCATTTAGTACTCGTCTATTTATCTATTTATTGAAAGTTTGTTGATGGCATCTAATAGATAATTCTATTGTCTATCTTTTGGTATATACATATATATATTTATCTATTTCCTAAGATGAGAAATTCAACTTTATATAATATATTTTTCACTAAAAATAGTAAAATATGACCAAAGTGTCCCAATTTTTTCGTTAATTACTCATCTATTTATCTATCTATCGACAATTTGTTGATGGCATCTAATAGATAATTTTATTGTATATCTTTTGGTATATACATGTATCTATTTATCTATTTCCTAAGATGAGAAATTTCACTTTATATATTATATTTTTGACAAAAAAATGTAAAATATGACCAAAGTGTCCCATTTCTTCATGAATTATTCGTCTATTTATCTATCTATCGACAATTTCTTGATGGTATCTATTAGATAATTTTATCGTCTATCTTTTGGTATATACATGTATCTATTTATCTATTTCCTAAGATGAGAAATTTCACTTTATATAATATATTTTTGACTAAAAATTGTAAAATATGACAAAAGTGTCTTAATTGTTTCATTTATTACTCGTCTATTTAACTATCTATTGACAATTTGTTGTCGATGGCATCTAATAGATAATTTTATTGTCTATCTTTTGGTATATACATATATCTATTTATCTATTTCCTAAGATTCGAAATTTCACTTTATATATTATATTTTTGACTAAAAATTGTAAAATATTACCAAAGTGTCCCATTTCTTCATTAATTACTCGTCTATTTATCTATCTATCAACAATTTGTTGATGGCATCTATTAGATAATTTTATCGTCTATCTTTTGGTATATACATGTATCTATTTATCTATTTCCTAAGATGAGAAATTTCACTTTATATAATATATTTTTGACTAAAAATTGTAAAATATGACAAAAGTTTCTTAATTATTTCATTTATTACTCATCTATTTATTTATCTATCGACAATTTGTTGATGGCATCTAATAGATAATTTTATTGTCTATATTTTGGTATTTACATATATCTATTTATCTATTTGCTAAAATGAGAAATTTCACTTTATATAATATATTTTTTACTAAAAATTGTAAAATATGACCAAAGTGTCTTAATTTTCTTGTTAATTACTCGTCTATTTATCTATTTATCGACAATTTGTCGATGGCAACGAATAGATAATTTTATCGACTATCTTTTGGTATATACAAGTATCTATTTATCTATTTCCTAAGATGAGAAATTTCACTTTATATAATATATTTTTGACTAAAAATGGTAAAATATGACAAAAAGTCTTAATTTATTCATTTAGTACTCGTCTATTTATCTATTTATTGAAAGTTTGTTGATGGCATCTAATAGATAATTCTATTGTCTATCTTTTGGTATATACATATATATATTTATCTATTTCCTAAGATGAGAAATTCAACTTTATATAATATATTTTTCACTAAAAATAGTAAAATATGACCAAAGTGTCCCAATTTTTTTGTTAATTACTCGTCTATTTATCTATCTATCGACAATTTGTTGATGGCATCTAATAGATAATTTTATTGTATATCTTTTGGTATATACATGTATCTATTTATCTATTTCCTAAGATGAGAAATTTCACTTTACATATTATATTTTTGACAAAAAAATGTAAAATATGACCAAAGTGTCCCATTTCTTCATGAATTACTCGTCTATTTATCTATCTATCGACAATTTCTTGATGGTATCTATTAGATAATTTTATCGTCTATCTTTTGGTATATACATGTATCTATTTATCTATTTCCTAAGATGAGAAATTTCACTTTATATAATATATTTTTGACTAAAAATTGTAAAATATGACAAAAGTGTCTTAATTGTTTCATTTATTATTCGTCTATTTATCTATCTATTGACAATTTGTCGATGGCATCTAATAGATAATTTTATCGTCTATTATTTGGTATATACATGTATTTATTTATCAATTTCCTCAGATTCGAAATTTTACCTTATTTAATATATTTTTGACTAAAAATTGTAAAATATGACAAAAATGTCTTATTTTCTTTTTTATTACTTATCTATTTATCTTTCTTTTGATAATATGTTGATGGCATCTAATAGATAATTTTATTGTCTATCTTTTGGTATATACATGTATCAATTTATCTATTTCCTAAGATGAGAAATTTCACTTTATATAAGATATTTTTGACTAAAAATAGTAAAATATGACCAAATTGTCCCACTTTTTTCGTTAATTACTCGTCTATTTATCTATCTATCGACAATTTGTTGATGGCATTTAATAGATAATTTTATTGTCTATCTTTTGGTATATACATATATCTATTTATCTATTTCCTAAGATTCGAAATTTCACTTTATATATTATATTTTTGACTAAAAATTGTAAAATATTACCAAAGTGTCCCATTTCTTCATTAATTACTCGTCTATTTATCTATCTATCAACAATTTGTTGATGGCATCTATTAGATAATTTTATCGTCTATCTTTTGGTATATACATGTATCTATTTATCTATTTCCTAAGATGAGAAATTTCACTTTATATAATATATTTTTGACTAAAAATTGTAAAATATGACAAAAGTGTCTTAATTATTTCATTTATTACTCATCTATTTATTTATCTATCGACAATTTGTTGATGGCATCTAATAGATAATTTTATTGTCTATATTTTGGTATTTACATGTATCTATTTATCTATTTGCTAAAATGAGAAATTTCACTTTATATAATATATTTTTTACTAAAAATGGTAAAATATGACCAAAGTGTCTTAATTTTCTTGTTAATTACTCGTCTATTTATCTATTTATCGACAATTTGTCGATGGCAACTTATAGATAATTTTATCGTCTATTTTTTGGTATATACATGTATCTATTTATCTATTTCCTAAGATGAGAAATTTCACTTTATATAATATATTTTTGACTAAAAATGGTAAAATATGACAAAAATGTCTTAATTTATTCATTTAGTACTCGTCTATTTATCTATTTATTGAAAGTTTGTTGATGGCATCTAATAGATAATTCTATAGTCTATCTTTTGGTATATACATGTATCTATTTATCTATTTCCTAAGATGAGAAATTTCACTTTATATATTATATTTTTGACAAAAAAATGTAAAATATGACCAAAGTGTCCCATTTCTTCATTAATTACTCGTCTATTTATCTATCTATCAACAATTTGTTGATGGCATCTATTAGATAATTTTATCGTCTATCTTTTGGTATATACATGTATCTATTTATCTATTTTTTAAGAGGAGAAATTTCACTTTATATAATATATTTTTGACTAAAAATGGTAAAATATGACAAAAATGTCTTAATTGTTTCATTCATTACTCGTCTATTTATCTATCTATTGACAATTTGTTGTCGATGGCATCTAATAGATAATTTTATTGTCTATCTTTTGGTATATACATATATATATTTATCTATTTCCTAAGATTCGAAATTTCACTTTATATATTATATTTTTGACTAAAAATTGTAAAATATTACCAAAGTGTCCCATTTCTTCATTAATTACTCGTCTATTTATCTATCTATCAACAATTTGTTGATGGTATCTATTAGATAATTTTATCATCTATCTTTTGGTATATACATGTATCTATTTATCTATTTCCTAAGATGAGAAATTTCACTTCATATAATATATTTTTGACTAAAAATTGTAAAATATGACAAAAGTGTCTTAATTATTTCATTTATTACTCATCTATTTATTTATCTATCGACAATTTGTTGATGGCATCTAATAGATAATTTTATTGTCTATATTTTGGTATTTACATGTATCTATTTATCTATTTGCTAAAATGAGAAATTTCACTTTATATAATATATTTTTTACTAAAAATTGTAAAATATGACCAAAGTGTCTTAATTTTCTTGTTAATTACTCGTCTATTTATCTATTTATCGACAATTTGTCGATGGCAACTTATAGATAATTTTATCGTCTATCTTTTGGTATATACATGTATCTATTTATCTATTTCCTAAGATGAGAAATTTCACTTTATATAATATATTTTTGACTAAAAATGGTAAAATATGACAAAAATGTCTTAATTTATTCATTTAGTACTCGTCTATTTATCTATTTATTGAAAGTTTGTTGATGGCATCTAATAGATAATTCTATTGTCTATCTTTTGGTATATACATGTATCTATTTATCTATTTCCTAAGATGAGAAATTTCACTTTATATATTATATTTTTGACAAAAAAATGTAAAATATGACCAAAGTGTCCCATTTCTTCATTAATTACTCGTCTATTTATCTATCTATCGACAATTTGTTGATGGCATGTATTAGATAATTTTATCATCTATCTTTTGGTATATACATGTATCTATTTATCTATTTTTTAAGAGGAGAAATTTCACTTTATATAATATATTTTTGACTAAAAATTGTAAAATATGACAAAAGTGTCTTAATTGTTTCATTTATTACTCGTCTATTTATCTATCTATTGACAATTTGTTGTCGATGGCATCTAATAGATAATTTTATTGTCTATCTTTTGGTATATACATATATCTATTTATCTATTTCCTAAGATTCGAAATTTCACTTTATATATTATATTTTTGACTAAAAATTGTAAAATATTACCAAAGTGTCCCATTTCTTCATTAATTACTCGTCTATTTATCTATTTATCAACAATTTGTTGATGGCATCTATTAGATAATTTTATCGTCTATCTTTTGGTATATACATGTATCTATTTATCTATTTCCTAAGATGAGAAATTTCACTTTATATAATATATTTTTGACTAAAAATTGTAAAATATGACAAAAGTGTCTTAATTATTTCATTTATTACTCATCTATTTATTTATCTATCGACAATTTGTTGATGGCATCTAATAGATAATTTTATTGTCTATATTTTGGTATTTACATGTATCTATTTATCTATTTGCTAAAATGAGAAATTTCACTTTATATAATATATTTTTTACTAAAAATTGTAAAACATGACCAAAGTGTCTTAATTTTCTTGTTAATTACTCGTTTATTTATCTATTTATCGACAATTTGTCGATGGCAACTAATAGATAATTTTATCGAATATCTTTTGGTATATACATGTATCTATTTATCTATTTCCTAAGATGAGAAATTTCACTTTATATAATATATTTTTGACTAAAAATGGTAAAATATGACAAAAATGTCTTAATTTATTCATTTAGTACTCGTCTATTTATCTATTTATTGAAAGTTTGTTGATGGCATCTAATAGATAATTCTATTGTCTATCTTTTGGTATATACATATATATATTTATCTATTTCCTAAGATGAGAAATTCAACTTTATATAATATATTTTTCACTAAAAATAGTAAAATATGACCAAAGTGTCCCAATTTTTTCGTTAATTACTCGTCTATTTATCTATCTATCGACAATTTGTTGATGGCATCTAATAGATAATTTTATTGTATATCTTTTGGTATATACATGTATCTATTTATCTATTTCCTAAGATGAGAAATTTCACTTTATATATTATATTTTTGACAAAAAAATGTAAAATATGACCAAAGTGTCCCATTTCTTCATGAATTACTCGTCTATTTATCTATCTATCGACAATTTGTTGATGGTATCTATTAGATAATTTTATCGTCTATCTTTTGGTATATACATGTATCTATTTATCTATTTCCTAAGATGAGAAATTTCACTTTATATAATATATTTTTGACTAAAAATTGTAAAATATGACAAAAGTGTCTTAATTGTTTCATTTATTACTCGTCTATTTATCTATCTATTGACAATTTGTTGTCGATGGCATCTAATAGATAATTTTATTGTCTATCTTTTGGTATAAACATATATCTATTTATCTATTTCCTAAGATTCGAAATTTCACTTTATATATTATATTTTTGACTAAAAATTGTAAAATATTACCAAAGTGTCCCATTTCTTCATTAATTACTCGTCTATTTATCTATCTATCAACAATTTGTTGATGGCATCTATTAGATAATTTTATCGTCTATCTTTTGGTATATACATGTATCTATTTATCTATTTCCTAAGATGAGAAATTTCACTTTATATAATATATTTTTGACTAAAAATTGTAAAATATGACAAAAGTTTCTTAATTATTTCATTTATTACTCATCTATTTATTTATCTATCGACAATTTGTTGATGGCATCTAATAGATAATTTTATTGTCTATATTTTGGTATTTACATATATCTATTTATCTATTTGCTAAAATGAGAAATTTCACTTTATATAATATATTTTTTACTAAAAATTGTAAAATATGACCAAAGTGTCTTAATTTTCTTGTTAATTACTTGTCTATTTATCTATTTATCGACAATTTGTCGATGGCAACGAATAGATAATTTTATCGACTATCTTTTGGTATATACATGTATCAATTTATCTATTTCCTAAGATGAGAAATTTCACTTTATATAATATATTTTTGATTAAAAATAGTAAAATATGACCAAAGTGTCCCACTTTTTTCGTTAATTACTCGTCTATTTATCTATCTATCGACAATTTGTTGATGGCATTTAATAGATAATTTTATTGTCTATCTTTTGGTATATACATATATCTATTTATCTATTTCCTAAGATTCGAAATTTCACTTTATATATTATATTTTTGACTAAAAAATGTAAAATATTACCAAAGTGTCCCATTTCTTCATTAATTACTCGTCTATTTATCTATCTATCAACAATTTGTTGATGGCATCTATTAGATAATTTTATCGTCTATCTTTTGGTATATACATGTATCTATTTATCTATTTCCTAAGATGAGAAATTTCACTTTATATAATATATTTTTGACTAAAAATTGTAAAATATGACAAAAGTGTCTTAATTATTTCATTTATTACTCATCTATTTATTTATCTATCGACAATTTGTTGATGGCATCTAATAGATAATTTTATTGTCTATATTTTGGTATTTACATGTATCTATTTATCTATTTGCTAAAATGAGAAATTTCACTTTATATAATATATTTTTTACTAAAAATTGTAAAATATGACCAAAGTGTCTTAATTTTCTTGTTAATTACTCGTCTATTTATCTATTTATCGACAATTTGTCGATGGCAACTTATAGATAATTTTATCGTCTATCTTTTGGTATATACATGTATCTATTTATCTATTTCCTAAGATGAGAAATTTCACTTTATATAATATATTTTTGACTAAAAATGGTAAAATATGACAAAAATGTCTTAATTTATTCATTTAGTACTCGTCTATTTATCTATTTATTGAAAGTTTGTTGATGGCATCTAATAGATAATTCTATTGTCTATCTTTTGGTATATACATGTATCTATTTATCTATTTTCTAAGATGAGAAATTTCACTTTATATATTATATTTTTGACAAAAAAATGTAAAATATGACCAAAGTGTCCCATTTCTTCATTAATTACTCGTCTATTTATCTATCTATCGACAATTTGTTGATGGCATGTATTAGATAATTTTATCATCTATCTTTTGGTATATACATGTATCTATTTATCTATTTTTTAAGAGGAGAAATTTCACTTTATATAATATACTTTTGACTAAAAATTGTAAAATATGACAAAAGTGTCTTAATTGTTTCATTTATTACTCGTCTATTTATCTATCTATTGACAATTTGTTGTCGATGGCATCTAATAGATAATTTTATTGTCTATCTTTTGGTATATACATATATCTATTTATCTATTTCCTAAGATTCGAAATTTCACTTTATATATTATATTTTTGACTAAAAATTGTAAAATATTACCAAAGTGTCCCATTTCTTCATTAATTACTCGTCTATTTATCTATTTATCAACAATTTGTTGATGGCATCTATTAGATAATTTTATCGTCTATCTTTTGGTATATACATGTATCTATTTATCTATTTCCTAAGATGAGAAATTTCACTTTATATAATATATTTTTGACTAAAAATTGTAAAATATGACAAAAGTGTCTTAATTATTTCATTTATTACTCATCTATTTATTTATCTATCGACAATTTGTTGATGGCATCTAATAGATAATTTTATTGTCTATATTTTGGTATTTACATGTATCTATTTATCTATTTGCTAAAATGAGAAATTTCACTTTATATAATATATTTTTTACTAAAAATTGTAAAACATGACCAAAGTGTCTTAATTTTCTTGTTAATTACTCGTTTATTTATCTATTTATCGACAATTTGTCGATGGCAACTAATAGATAATTTTATCGAATATCTTTTGGTATATACATGTATCTATTTATCTATTTCCTAAGATGAGAAATTTCACTTTATATAATATATTTTTGACTAAAAATGGTAAAATATGACAAAAATGTCTTAATTTATTCATTTAGTACTCGTCTATTTATCTATTTATTGAAAGTTTGTTGATGGCATCTAATAGATAATTCTATTGTCTATCTTTTGGTATATACATATATATATTTATCTATTTCCTAAGATGAGAAATTCAACTTTATATAATATATTTTTCACTAAAAATAGTAAAATATGACCAAAGTGTCCCAATTTTTTCGTTAATTACTCGTCTATTTATCTATCTATCGACAATTTGTTGATGGCATCTAATAGATAATTTTATTGTATATCTGTTGGTATATACATGTATCTATTTATCTATTTCCTAAGATGAGAAATTTCACTTTATATATTATATTTTTGACAAAAAAATGTAAAATATGACCAAAGTGTCCCATTTCTTCATGAATTACTCGTCTATTTATCTATCTATCGACAATTTCTTGATGGTATCTATTAGATAATTTTATCGTCTATCTTTTGGTATATACATGTATCTATTTATCTATTTCCTAAGATGAGAAATTTCACTTTATATAATATATTTTTGACTAAAAATTGTAAAATATGACAAAAGTGTCTTAATTGTTTCATTTATTACTCGTCTATTTATCTATCTATTGACAATTTGTTGTCGATGGCATCTAATAGATAATTTTATTGTCTATCTTTTGGTATATACATATATCTATTTATCTATTTCCTAAGATTCGAAATTTCACTTTATATATTATATTTTTGACTAAAAATTGTAAAATATTACCAAAGTGTCCCATTTCTTCATTAATTACTCGTCTATTTATCTATCTATCAACAATTTGTTGATGGCATCTATTAGATAATTTTATCGTCTATCTTTTGGTATATACATGTATCTATTTATCTATTTCCTAAGATGAGAAATTTCACTTTATATAATATATTTTTGACTAAAAATTGTAAAATATGACAAAAGTTTCTTAATTATTTCATTTATTACTCATCTATTTATTTATCTATTGACAATTTGTTGATGGCATCTAATAGATAATTTTATTGTCTATATTTTGGTATTTACATATATCTATTTATCTATTTGCTAAAATGAGAAATTTCACTTTATATAATATATTTTTTACTAAAAATTGTAAAATATGACCAAAGTGTCTTAATTTTCTTGTTAATTACTCGTCTATTTATCTATTTATCGACAATTTGTCGATGGCAACGAATAGATAATTTTATCGACTATCTTTTGGTATATACATGTATCTATTTATCTATTTCCTAAGATGAGAAATTTCCCTTTATATAATATATTTTTGACTAAAAATTGTAAAATATGACAAAAATGTCTTATTTTCTTTTTTATTACTCATCTATTTATCTTTCTTTTGATAATATGTTGATGGCATCTAATAGATAATTTTATTGTCTATCTTTTGGTATATACATGTATCAATTTATCTATTTCCTAAGATGAGAAATTTCACTTTATATAATATATTTTTGATTAAAAATAGTAAAATATGACCAAAGTGTCCCACTTTTTTCGTTAATTACTCGTCTATTTATCTATCTATCGACAATTTGTTGATGGCATTTAATAGATAATTTTATTGTCTATCTTTTGGTATATACATATATCTATTTATCTATTTCCTAAGATTCGAAATTTCACTTTATATATTATATTTTTGACTAAAAAATGTAAAATATTACCAAAGTGTCCCATTTCTTCATTAATTACTCGTCTATTTATCTATCTATCAACAATTTGTTGATGGCATCTATTAGATAATTTTATCGTCTATCTTTTGGTATATACATGTATCTATTTATCTATTTCCTAAGATGAGAAATTTCACTTTATATAATATATTTTTGACTAAAAATTGTAAAATATGACAAAAGTGTCTTAATTATTTCATTTATTACTCATCTATTTATTTATCTATCGACAATTTGTTGATGGCATCTAATAGATAATTTTATTGTCTATATTTTGGTATTTACATATATCTATTTATCTATTTGCTAAAATGAGAAATTTCACTTTATATAATATATTTTTTACTAAAAATTGTAAAATATGACCAAAGTGTCTTAATTTTCTTGTTAATTACTCGTCTATTTATCTATTTATCGACAATTTGTCGATGGCAACGAATAGATAATTTTATCGACTATCTTTTGGTATATACATGTATCTATTTATCTATTTCCTAAGATGAGAAATTTCACTTTATATAATATATTTTTGACTAAAAATGGTAAAATATGACAAAAATGTCTTAATTTATTCATTTAGTACTCGTCTATTTATCTATTTATTGAAAGTTTGTTGATGGCATCTAATAGATAATTCTATTGTCTATCTTTTGGTATATACATATATATATTTATCTATTTCCTAAGATGAGAAATTTCACTTTATATAATATATTTTTCACTAAAAATAGTAAAATATGACCAAAGTGTCCCAATTTTTTCGTTAATTACTCGTCTATTTATCTATCTATCAACAATTTGTTGATGGCATCTAATAGATAATTTTATTGTATATCTTTTGGTATATACATGTATCTATTTATCTATTTCCTAAGATGAGAAATTTCACTTTATATATTATATTTTTGACAAAAAAATGTAAAATATGACCAAAGTGTCCCATTTCTTCATGAATTACTCGTCTATTTATCTATCTATCGACAATTTCTTGATGGTATCTATTAGATAATTTTATCGTCTATCTTTTGGTATACACATGTATCTATTTATCTATTTCCTAAGATGAGAAATTTCACTTTATATAATATATTTTTGACTAAAAATTGTAAAATATGACAAAAGTGTCTTAATTGTTTCATTTATTATTCGTCTATTTATCTATCTATTGACAATTTGTCGATGGCATCTAATAGATAATTTTATCGTCTATTATTTGGTATATACATGTATTTATTTATCAATTTCCTCAGATTCGAAATTTTACCTTATTTAATATATTTTTGACTAAAAATTGTAAAATATGACAAAAATGTCTTATTTTTTTTTTTATTACTCATCTATTTATCTTTCTTTTGACAATATGTTGATTGCATCTAATAGATAATTTTATTGTCTATCTTTTGGTATATACATGTATCAATTTATCTATTTCCTAAGATGAGAAATTTCACTTTATATAATATATTTTTTACTAAAAATAGTAAAATATGACCAAAGTGTCCCACTTTTTTCGTTAATTACTCGTCTATTTATCTATCTATCGACAATTTGTTGATGGCAACTAATAGATAATTTTATTGTCTATCGTTTGGTATATACATGTATCAATTTATCTATTTCCTAAGATGAGAAATTTCACTTTATATAATATATTTTTAACTAAAAATTGTAAAATATGACAAAAGTGTCTTAATTTTCTTGTTAATTACTCGTCTATTTATCAATTTATCGACAATTTGTTGATGGCATCTAATAGATAATTTTATTGTCTATCGTTTGGTTTATACATGTATCTATTTATCTTATTCGTAAGATGAGAAATTTCACTTTATATAATATATTTTTTACAAAAAATTGTAAAATATGACAAAAGTGTCTTACTTTTCTTGTTTATTACTCATCTATTTATCTATCTATCGACAATTTGTTGATGGCATCTAATAGATAATTGTATTGTCTATCTTTTGGTTTTTACATGTATCTATTTATCTATTTCCTAAGATGAGAAATTTCACTTTATATATTATATTTTTTACAAAAAAATGTAAAATATGACCAAAGTGTCCCATTTCTTCATTAATTACTCATCTATTTATCTATCTATCAACAATTTGTTGATGGTATCTAATAGATAATTTTATCGTCTATCCTTTGGTATATACATGTATCTATTTATCTATTTCCTAAGATGAGAAATTTCACTTTATATAATTTATTTTTGACTAAAAATGGTAAAATATGAAACAAATGTCTTAATTTATTCATTTAGTATTCGTCTATTTATCTATCTATTCAAAGTTTGTTGATGGCATCTAATAGATAAGTTTATCGTCTATCTTTTGGTATATACATGTATCTATTTATCTTATTCCTAAGATGAGAAATTTCACTTTTATATTACATTTTTGACTAAAAATTGTAAAATATGACAAAAGTGTCTTAATTATTCCATTTATTACTCATCTATTTATCTATCTATCGACAATTTGTTGATGGCATCTAATAGATAATTTTATTGTATATCTTTTGGTATATACATGTATCAATTTATCTATTTCCTAAGATGAGAAATTTCACTTTATATAATATATTTTTGACTAAAAATAGTAAAATATGACCTAAGTGTCCCAAATTTTCGTTAATTACTTGTCTATTTATCTATCTATCGACAATTTGTTGATGGCATCTAATAGATAATTTTATTGTCTATATTTTGATATATACATGTATCTATTTATCTATTTCCTAAGATGAGAAATTTCACTTTATATAATATATTTTTAACTAAAAATAGTAAAATATGACAAAAGTGTCTTAATTTTCTTGTTAATTACTCGTTTATTTATCTATCTATCGACAATTTGTTGATGGCATCTAATAGATAATTTTATTGTCTATCGTTTGGTTTATACATGTATCTATTTATCTTATTCCTAAGATGAGAAATTTCACTTTATATAATATATTTTTTACTAAAAATTGTAAAATATGACAAAAGTGTCTTAATTTTCTTGTTAATTACTCGTCTATTTATCTATCTATCGACAATTTGTTGATGGTATCTAATAGATAATATTATTGTCTATCTTTTCGTATATACATGTATCAATTTATCTATTTCTTAAGATGAGAAATTTCACTTTATATAATATATTTTTTACTAAAAATAGTAAAATATGACCAAAGTGTCCCAATTTTTTGTTAATTACTAATCTATTTATCTATCTATCGACAATTTGTTGATGGCATCTAATAGATAATTTTATTGTCTATATTTTAATATTTACATGTATCTATTTATCTATTTTTTAAGAGGAGAAATTTCACTTTATATAATATATTTTTGACTAAAAATAGTAAAATATGACCAAAGTGTCCGGCTTTTTTCGTTAATTACTCATCTATTTATCTATCTATCGACAATTTGTTGATGGCATCTAATAGATAATTTTATTGTCTATCTTTTCGTATATACATGTATCTATTTATCTTTTTCCTAAGATGAGAAATTTCAGTTTATATAATATATTTTTAACTAAAAATAGTAAAATATGACAAAAGTGTCTTAATTTTCTTGTTAATTACTCGTTTATTTATCTATTTATCGACAATTTGTTGATGGCAACTAATAGATAATTTTATTGTCTATCGTTTGGTTTATACATGTATCTATTTATCTAATTCCTAAGATGAGAAATTTCACTTTATATAATATATTTTTTACTAAAAATTGTAAAATATGACAAAAGTGTCTTAATTTTCTTGTTAATTACTCGTCTATTTATCTATCTATCGACAATTTGTTGATGGCATCTAATAGATAATATTATTGTCTATCTTTCCGTATATACATGTATCAATTTATCTATTTCATAAGATGAGAAATGTCACTTTATATAATATATTTTTGACAAAATTGTAAAATATGACCAAAGTGTCTTTATTTATTCATTTATTACTCGGCTATTTATCTATCTATGGAAAATTTGTTGATGGCACCTAATAGATAATTTTATTGTCTATCTTTTCGTATATACATGTATCAATTTATCTATTTCTTAAGATGAGAAATTTCACTTTATATAATATATTTTTGACTAAAAATAGTAAAATATGACCAAAGTGTCCCAATTTTTCGTTAATTACTAATCTAATCTATCTATCGACAATTTGTTGATGGCATCTAATAGATAATTTTATTGTCTATATTTTAATATTTACATGTATCTATTTATCTATTTTTTAAGAGGAGAAATTTCACTTTATATAATATATTTTTGACTAAAAATAGTAAAATATGACCAAAGTGTCCGGCTTTTTTCGTTAATTACTCATCTATTTATCTATCTATCGACAATTTGTTGATGGCATCTAATAGATAATTTTATTGTCTATCTTTTCGTATATACATGTATCTATTTATCTATTTCCTAAGATGAGAAATTTCACTTTATATAATATATTTTTAACTAAAAATAGTAAAATATGACAAAAGTGTCTTAATTTTCTTGTTAATTACTCGTGTATTTATCTATTTATCGACAATTTGTGATGGCATCTAATAGATAATTTTATCGTCTATTTTTTGGTATATACATGTATCTATTTATCTATTTTCTAAGATGAGAAATTTTACTTTATATAATATATTTCTGACTAAAAATTGTAAAATATGACAAAAATGCCTTAATTGTTTCATTTATTACTCGTGTATTTATCTATCTATCGACAATTTGTTGATGGCATCTAATAGATAATTTTATTGTCTATCTTTTGGTATATACATGTATCTATTTATCTATTTTTTAAGAGGAGAAATTTCACTTTATATAATATATTTTTAACTAAAAATAGTAAAATATGACAAAAGTGTCATAATTTTCTTGTTAATTACTCGTCTATTTATCTATTTATCGACAATTTGTTGATGGCATCTAATAGATAATTTTATTGTCTATCGTTTGGTTTATACATGTATCTATTTATCTATTTCCTAAGATGAGAAATTTCACTTTATATATTATATTTTTGACCAAAAAATGTAAAATATGACCAAAGTGTCCCATTTCTTCATTAATTACTCATCTATTTATCTATATATCAACAATTTGTTGATGGCATCTATTAGATAATTTTATCGTCTATCTTTTGGTATATACATGTATCTATTTATCTATTTTTTATGATGAGAAATTTCACTTTATATAATATATGTTTGACTAAAAATTGTAAAATATGACAAAAGTGTCCTAATTATTTCATTTATTACTCATCTATTTATCTATCTATCGACAATTTGTTCATGGTATCTAATAGATAATTTTATTGTCTATCTTTTCGTATATACATGTATCAATTTATCTATTTCATAAGATGAGAAATGTCACTTTATATAATATATTTTTGACAAAATTGTAAAATATGACCATAGTGTCTTTATTTATTCATTTATTACTCATCTATTTATCTATCTATGGACAATTTGTTGATGGCATCTAATAGATAATTTTTATGTCTATCGTTTCATATTACATGTATCAATTTATCTATTTCCTAAGATGAGAAATTTCACTTCATATAATATATTTTTGACTAAAAATTGTAAAATATGACAAAAGTGTCCCAATTTTTTTGTTAATTACTCGTCTATTTATCTATCTATCGACAATTTGTTGATGGCATCTAATAGATAATTTTATTGTCTATCTTTTCGTATATACATGTATCAATTTATCTATTTCCTAAGATGAGATATTTTACTTTATATAATACATTTTTGACTAAAAATAGTAAAATATGACCAAAGTGTCTTAATTTTCTTGTTGATTACTCGTCTATTTATCTATTTATCGACAATTTGTTGATGGCACCTAATAGATAATTCTTTTGTCTATCTTTTGGTTTATACATGTATCTATTTATTTTATTCCTAAGATGAGAAATTTCACTTTATATAATATATTTTTTACTAAAAATTGTAAAATATGACAAAAGTGTCTTACTTTTCTTGTTTATTACTCATCTATTTATCTATCTATCGACAATGCGTTGATGGCATCTAATAGATAATTGTATTGTCTATCTTTTGGTTTTTACATGTATCTATTTATCTATTTCCTATGATGAGAAATTTCACTTTATATATTATATTTTTGACAAAAAAATGTAAAATATGACCAAAGTGTCCCATTTCTTCATTAATTACTCATCTATTTATCTATCTATCAACACTTTGTTGATGGCATCTTATAGATAATTGTATTGTCTATCTTTTGGTTTTTACATGCATCTATTTATCTATTTCCTAAGATGAGAAATATCACTTTATATAATATATTTTTGACTAAAAATTGTAAAATATGACAAAAATGTCTTAATTTATTCATCTATTACTCGTCTATTTATCTATCTATTGAAAATTTGTTGATGGCATGTAATAGATAATTCTATTGTCTATCTTTTGGTATATACATATATATATTTATCTATTTCCTAAGATTCGAAATTTCACTTTAAATATTATATTTTTTACTAAAAATTGTAAAATATTAACAAAGTGTCCCATTTCTTCATTAATTACTCGTCTATTTATCTATCTATCAACAATTTGTTGATGGCATCTAATAGATAATTTTATCGTCTATTATTTGGTATATACATGTATCTATTTATCTATTTCCTCAGATTCGAAATTTTACCTTATATAATATATTTTTGACTAAAAATAGTAAAATATGACAAAACTGTCTTATTTTCTTTTTTATTATTCATCTATTTAACTTTTTTTCGACAATATGTTGATGGCATCTAATAGATAATTTTATTGTCTATCTTTTGGTATATACATGTATCTATTTATCTATTTCCTAAGATGAGAAATTTCACTTTATATATTATATTTTTGACAAAAAAATGTAAAATATTACCAAAGTGTCCCATTTCTTCATTAATTACTAGTCTATTTATCTATCTATCAACTATTTGTTGATAGCATGTAATAGATAATTTTATCGTCTATCTCTTGGTATATACATGTATCTATTTATCTATTTCTTAAGATGAGTAATTTCACTTTATATTATATATTTTACTTAAAATAATAAAATATGACCAAAGTGTCTTAATTTTCTTGTTTATTACTCATCTATTTATCTATTTTTCGACAATTTGTTGATGGCATCTAATAGATAATTTTATTGTCTATCGTTTGGTTTATACATGTATTTATTTATCTTACCCCTAAGATGAGAAATTTCACTTTATATATTATATTTTTTACTAAAAATTGTAAAATATGACAAAAGTGTCTGAATTATTTCATTTATTACTTATCTATTTATCTATCTATCGACAATTTGTTGATGGCATCTAATAGATAATTTTATTGTCTATCTGTTCGTATATACATGTATTAATTTATCTATTTCCTAAGATGAGAAATTTCACTTTATATAATATATTTTTGACAAAATTGTAAAATATGACCAAAGTGTCTTTATTTATTCATTTATTACTCGTCTATTTATCTATCTATGGAAAATTTGTTTATGGCATCTAATAGATAATTTTATCGTCTATCTTTTGGTATATACATGTATCTATTTATCTATTTCTTAAGATTCCAAATTTTACTTTATATAAGATATTTTTGACTAAAAATAGTAAAATATGAAAAAAGTGTCTTAATTATTCCATTTATTACTCATCTATTTATCTATCTATCGACAATTTGTTGATGGCATCTAATAGATAATTTTATTGTATATCTTTTGGTATATACATGTATCAATTTATCTATTTCCTAAGATGAGAAATTTCACTTTATATAATATATTTTTGACTAAAAATAGTAAAATATGACCTAAGTGTCCCAAATTTTCGTTAATTACTTGTCTATTTATCTATCTATCGACAATTTGTTGATGGCATCTAATAGATAATTTTATTGTCTATATTTTGATATATACATGTATCTATTTATCTATTTCCTAAGATTTGAAATTTCATTTTATATAATATATTTTTAACTAAAAATAGTAAAATATGACAAAAGTGTCTTAATTTTCTTGTTAATTACTCGTTTATTTATCTATTTATCGACAATTTGTTGATGGCATCTAATAGATAATTTTATTATCTATCGTTTGGTTTATACATGTATCTATTTATCTTATTCCTAAGATGAGAAATTTCACTTTATATAATATATTTTTTACTAAAAATTGTAAAATATGACAAAAGTGTCTTAATTTTCTTGTTAATTACTCGTCTATTTATCTATCTATCGACAATTTGTTGATGGTATCTAATAGATAATCTTATTGTCTATCTTTTCGTATATACATGTATCAATTTATCTATTTCTTAAGATGAGAAATTTCACTTTATATAATATATTTTTTACTAAAAATAGTAAAATATGACCAAAGTGTCCCAATTTTTCGTTAATTACTAATCTATTTATCTATCTATCGATAATTTGTTGATGGCATCTAATAGATAATTTTATTGTCTATATTTTAATATTTACATGTATCTATTTATCTATTTTTTAAGAGGAGAAATTTCACTTTATATAATATATTTTTGACTAAAAATAGTAAAATATGACCAAAGTGTCCGGCTTTTTTCGTTAATTACTCATCTATTTATCTATCTATCGACAATTTGTTGATGGCATCTAATAGATAATTTTATTGTCTATCTTTTCGTATATACATGTATCTATTTATCTTTTTCCTAAGATGAGAAATTTCACTTTATATAATATATTTTTAACTAAAAATAGTAAAATATGACAAAAGTGTCTTAATTTTCTTGTTAATTACTCGTTTATTTATCTATTTATCGACAATTTGTTGATGGCATCTAATAGATAATTTTATTGTCTATCGTTTGGTTTATACATGTATCTATTTATCTATTTCCTAAGATGAGAAATTTCACTTTATATATTATATTTTTGACCAAAAAATGTAAAATATGACCAAAGTGTCCCATTTCTTCATTAATTACGCATCTATTTATCTATATATCAACAATTTGTTGATGGCATCTATTAGATAATTTTATCGTCTATCTTTTGGTATATACATGTATCTATTTATCTATTTTTTATGATGAGAAATTTCACTTTATATAATATATGTTTGACTAAAAATTGTAAAATATGACAAAAGTGTCCTAATTATTTCATTTATTACTCATCTATTTATCTATCTATCGACTATTTGTTCATGGTATCTAATAGATAATTTTATTGTCTATCTTTTCGTATATACATGTATCAATTTATCTATTTCATAAGATGAGAAATGTCACTTTATATAATATATTTTTGACAAAATTGTAAAATATGACCATAGTGTCTTTATTTATTCATTTATTACTCATCTATTTATCTATCTATGGACAATTTGTTGATGGCATCTAATAGATAATTTTTATGTCTATCGTTTCATATTACATGTATCAATTTATCTATTTCCTAAGATGAGAAATTTCACTTCATATAATATATTTTTGACTAAAAATTGTAAAATATGACAAAAGTGTCCCAATTTTTTTGTTAATTACTCGTCTATTTATTTATCTATCGACAATTTGTTGATGGCATCTAATAGATAATTTTATTGTCTATCTTTTCGTATATACATGGATCAATTTATCTATTTCCTAAGATGAGATATTTTACTTTATATAATACATTTTTGACTAAAAATAGTAAAATATGACCAAAGTGTCTTAATTTTCTTGTTGATTACTCGTCTATTTATCTATTTATCGACAATTTGTTGATGGCACCTAATAGATAATTCTTTTGTCTATCTTTTGGTTTATACATGTATCTATTTATTTTATTCCTAAGATGAGAAATTTCACTTTATATAATATATTTTTTACTAAAAATTGTAAAATATGACAAAAGTGTCTTACTTTTCTTGTTTATTACTCATCTATTTATCTATCTATCGACAATGCGTTGATGGCATCTAATAGATAATTGTATTGTCTATCTTTTGGTTTTTACATGTATCTATTTATCTATTTCCTATGATGAGAAATTTCACTTTATATATTATATTTTTGACAAAAAAATGTAAAATATGACCAAAGTGTCCCATTTCTTCATTAATTACTCATCTATTTATCTATCTATCAACACTTTGTTGATGGCATCTTATAGATAATTGTATTGTCTATCTTTTGGTTTTTACATGCATCTATTTATCTATTTCCTAAGATGAGAAATATCACTTTATATAATATATTTTTGACTAAAAATTGTAAAATATGACAAAAATGTCTTAATTTATTCATCTATTACTCGTCTATTTATCTATCTATTGAAAATTTGTTGATGGCATGTAATAGATAATTCTATTGTCTATCGTTCGGTATATACATATATATATTTATCTATTTCCTAAGATTCGAAATTTCACTTTAAATATTATATTTTTTACTAAAAATTGTAAAATATTAACAAAGTGTCCCATTTCTTCATTAATTACTCGTCTATTTATCTATCTATCAACAATTTGTTGATGGCATCTAATAGATAATTTTATCGTCTATTATTTGGTATATACATGTATCTATTTATCTATTTCCTCAGATTCGAAATTTTACCTTATATAATATATTTTTGACTAAAAATAGTAAAATATGACAAAACTGTCTTATTTTCTTTTTTATTATTCATCTATTTAACTTTTTTTCGACAATATGTTGATGGCATCTAATAGATAATTTTATTGTCTATCTTTTGGTATATACATGTATCTATTTATCTATTTCCTAAGATGAGAAATTTCACTTTATATATTATATTTTTGACAAAAAAATGTAAAATATTACCAAAGTGTCCCATTTCTTCATTAATTACTAGTCTATTTATCTATCTATCAACTATTTGTTGATAGCATGTAATAGATAATTTTATCGTCTATCTCTTGGTATATACATGTATCTATTTATCTATTTCTTAAGATGAGTAATTTCACTTTATATTATATATTTTACTTAAAATAATAAAATATGACCAAAGTGTCTTAATTTTCTTGTTTATTACTCATCTATTTATCTATTTTTCGACAATTTGTTGATGGCATCTAATAGATAATTTTATTGTCTATCGTTTGGTTTATACATGTATTTATTTATCTTACCCCTAAGATGAGAAATTTCACTTTATATATTATATTTTTTACTAAAAATTGTAAAATATGACAAAAGTGTCTGAATTATTTCATTTATTACTTATCTATTTATCTATCTATCGACAATTTGTTGATGGCATCTAATAGATAATTTTATTGTCTATCTGTTCGTATATACATGTATTAATTTATCTATTTCCTAAGATGAGAAATTTCACTTTATATAATATATTTTTGACAAAATTGTAAAATATGACCAAAGTGTCTTTATTTATTCATTTATTACTCGTCTATTTATCTATCTATGGAAAATTTGTTGATGGCATCTAATAGATAATTTTATCGTCTATCTTTTGGTATATACATGTATCTATTTATCTATTTCTTAAGATTCCAAATTTTACTTTATATAAGATATTTTTGACTAAAAATAGTAAAATATGAAAAAAGTGTCTTAATTATTCCATTTATTACTCATCTATTTATCTATCTATCGACAATTTGTTGATGGCATCTAATAGATAATTTTATTGTATATCTTTTGGTATATACATGTATCAATTTATCTATTTCCTAAGATGAGAAATTTCACTTTATATAATATATTTTTGACTAAAAATAGTAAAATATGACCTAAGTGTCCCAAATTTTCGTTAATTACTTGTCTATTTATCTATCTATCGACAATTTGTTGATGGCATCTAATAGATAATTTTATTGTCTATATTTTGATATATACATGTATCTATTTATCTATTTCCTAAGATGAGAAATTTCACTTTATATAATATATTTTTAACTAAAAATAGTAAAATATGACAAAAGTGTCTTAATTTTCTTGTTAATTACTCGTTTATTTATCTATTTATCGACAATTTGTTGATGGCATCTAATAGATAAATTTATTGTCCATATTTTGGTATTTACATGTATCTATATATCTATTTGCTAAAATGAGAAATTTCACTTTATATAATATATTTTTTACTAAAAATTGTAAAATATGACAAAAGTGTCTTAATTTTCTTGTTAATTACTCGTCTATTTATCTATCTATCGACAATTTGTTGATGGTATCTAATAGATAATATTATTGTCTATCTTTTCGTATATACATGTATCAATTTATCTATTTCTTAAGATGAGAAATTTCACTTTATATAATATATTTTTTTACTAAAAATAGTAAAATATGACCAAAGTGTCCCAATTTTTCGTTAATTACTAATCTATTTATCTATCTATCGACAATTTGTTGATGGCATCTAATAGATAATTTTATTGTCTATATTTTAATATTTACATGTATCTATTTATCTATTTTTTAAGAGGAGAAATTTCACTTTATATAATATATTTTTGACTAAAAATAGTAAAATATGACCAAAGTGTCCGGCTTTTTTCGTTAATTACTCATCTATTTATCTATCTATCGACAATTTGTTGATGGCATCTAATAGATAATTTTATTGTCTATCTTTTCGTATATACATGTATCTATTTATCTTTTTCCTAAGATGAGAAATTTCAGTTTATATAATATATTTTTAACTAAAAATAGTAAAATATGACAAAAGTGTCTTAATTTTCTTGTTAATTACTCGTTTATTTATCTATTTATCGACAATTTGTTGATGGCAACTAATAGATAATTTTATTGTCTATCGTTTGGTTTATACATGTATCTATTTATCTAATTCCTAAGATGAGAAATTTCACTTTATATAATATATTTTTTACTAAAAATTGTAAAATATGACAAAAGTGTCTTAATTTTCTTGTTAATTACTCGTCTATTTATCTATCTATCGACAATTTGTTGATGGCATCTAATAGATAATATTATTGTCTATCTTTCCGTATATACATGTATCAATTTATCTATTTCATAAGATGAGAAATGTCACTTTATATAATATATTTTTGACAAAATTGTAAAATATGACCAAAGTGTCTTTATTTATTCATTTATTACTCGGCTATTTATCTATCTATGGAAAATTTGTTGATGGCACCTAATAGATAATTTTATTGTCTATCTTTTCGTATATACATGTATCAATTTATCTATTTCTTAAGATGAGAAATTTCACTTTATATAATATATTTTTGACTAAAAATAGTAAAATATGACCAAAGTGTCCCAATTTTTCGTTAATTACTAATCTAATCTATCTATCGACAATTTGTTGATGGCATCTAATAGATAATTTTATTGTCTATATTTTAATATTTACATGTATCTATTTATCTATTTTTTAAGAGGAGAAATTTCACTTTATATAATATATTTTTGACTAAAAATAGTAAAATATGACCAAAGTGTCCGGCTTTTTTCGTTAATTACTCATCTATTTATCTATCTATCGACAATTTGTTGATGGCATCTAATAGATAATTTTATTGTCTATCTTTTCGTATATACATGTATCTATTTATCTATTTCCTAAGATGAGAAATTTCACTTTATATAATATATTTTTAACTAAAAATAGTAAAATATGACAAAAGTGTCTTAATTTTCTTGTTAATTACTCGTGTATTTATCTATTTATCGACAATTTGTGATGGCATCTAATAGATAATTTTATCGTCTATTTTTTGGAATATACATGTATCTATTTATCTATTTTCTAAGATGAGAAATTTTACTTTATATAATATATTTCTGACTAAAAATTGTAAAATATGACAAAAATGCCTTAATTGTTTCATTTATTACTCGTCTATTTATCTATCTATCGACAATTTGTTGATGACATCTAATAGATAATTTTATTGTCTATCTTTTTGGTATATACATGTATCTATTTATCTATTTTTTAAGAGGAGAAATTTCACTTTATATAATATATTTTTAACTAAAAATAGTAAAATATGACAAAAGTGTCATAATTTTCTTGTTAATTACTCGTCTATTTCTCTATTTATCGACAATTTGTTGATGGCATCTAATAGATAATTTTATTGTCTATCGTTTGGTTTATACATGTATCTATTTATCTATTTCCTAAGATGAGAAATTTCACTTTATATATTATATTTTTGACCAAAAAATGTAAAATATGACCAAAGTGTCCCATTTCTTCATTAATTACTCATCTATTTATCTATATATCAACAATTTATTGATGGCATCTATTAGATAATTTTATCGTCTATCTTTTGGTATATACATGTATCTATTTATCTATTTCCTAAGATGAGAAATTTCACTTTATATAATATATTTTTGACAAAATTGTAAAATATGACCAAAGTGTCTTTATTTATTCATTTATTACTCGTCTATTTATCTATCTATGGAAAATTTGTTGATGGCATCTAATAGATAATTTTATCGTCTATCTTTTGGTATATACATGTATCTATTTATCTATTTCTTAAGATTCCAAATTTTACTTTATATAAGATATTTTTGACTAAAAATAGTAAAATATGAAAAAAGTGTCTTAATTATTCCATTTATTACTCATCTATTTATCTATCTATCGACAATTTGTTGATGGCATCTAATAGATAATTTTATTGTATATCTTTTGGTATATACATGTATCAATTTATCTATTTCCTAAGATGAGAAATTTCACTTTATATAATATATTTTTGACTAAAAATAGTAAAATATGACCTAAGTGTCCCAAATTTTCGTTAATTACTTGTCTATTTATCTATCTATCGACAATTTGTTGATGGCATCTAATAGATAATTTTATTGTCTATATTTTGATATATACATGTATCTATTTATCTATTTCCTAAGATGAGAAATTTCACTTTATATAATATATTTTTAACTAAAAATAGTAAAATATGACAAAAGTGTCTTAATTTTCTTGTTAATTACTCGTTTATTTATCTATTTATCGACAATTTGTTGATGGCATCTAATAGATAATTTTATTATCTATCGTTTGGTTTATACATGTATCTATTTATCTTATTCCTAAGATGAGAAATTTCACTTTATATAATATATTTTTTACTAAAAATTGTAAAATATGACAAAAGTGTCTTAATTTTCTTGTTAATTACTCGTCTATTTATCTATCTATCGACAATTTGTTGATGGTATCTAATAGATATTATTATTGTCTATCTTTTCGTATATACATGTATCAATTTATCTATTTCTTAAGATGAGAAATTTCACTTTATATAATATATTTTTTACTAAAAATAGTAAAATATGACCAAAGTGTCCCAATTTTTCGTTAATTACTAATCTATTTATCTATCTATCGACAATTTGTTGATGGCATCTAATAGATAATTTTATTGTCTATATTTTAATATTTACATGTATCTATTTATCTATTTTTTAAGAGGAGAAATTTCACTTTATATAATATATTTTTGACTAAAAATAGTAAAATATGACCAAAGTGTCCGGCTTTTTTCGTTAATTACTCATCTATTTATCTATCTATCGACAATTTGTTGATGGCATCTAATAGATAATTTTATTGTCTATCTTTTCGTATATACATGTATCTATTTATCTTTTTCCTAAGATGAGAAATTTCAGTTTATATAATATATTTTTAACTAAAAATAGTAAAATATGACAAAAGTGTCTTAATTTTCTTGTTAATTACTCGTTTATTTATCTATTTATCGACAATTTGTTGATGGCAACTAATAGATAATTTTATTGTCTATCGTTTGGTTTATACATGTATCTATTTATCTAATTCCTAAGATGAGAAATTTCACTTTATATAATATATTTTTTACTAAAAATTGTAAAATATGACAAAAGTGTCTTAATTTTCTTGTTAATTACTCGTCTATTTATCTATCTATCGACAATTTGTTGATGGCATCTAATAGATAATATTATTGTCTATCTTTCCGTATATACATGTATCAATTTATCTATTTCATAAGATGAGAAATGTCACTTTATATAATATATTTTTGACAAAATTGTAAAATATGACCAAAGTGTCTTTATTTATTCATTTATTACTCGGCTATTTATCTATCTATGGAAAATTTGTTGATGGCACCTAATAGATAATTTTATTGTCTATCTTTTCGTATATACATGTATCAATTTATCTATTTCTTAAGATGAGAAATTTCACTTTATATAATATATTTTTGACTAAAAATAGTAAAATATGACCAAAGTGTCCCAATTTTTCGTTAATTACTAATCTAATCTATCTATCGACAATTTGTTGATGGCATCTAATAGATAATTTTATTGTCTATATTTTAATATTTACATGTATCTATTTATCTATTTTTTAAGAGGAGAAATTTCACTTTATATAATATATTTTTGACTAAAAATAGTAAAATATGACCAAAGTGTCCGGCTTTTTTCGTTAATTACTCATCTATTTATCTATCTATCGACAATTTGTTGATGGCATCTAATAGATAATTTTATTGTCTATCTTTTCGTATATACATGTATCTATTTATCTATTTCCTAAGATGAGAAATTTCACTTTATATAATATATTTTTAACTAAAAATAGTAAAATATGACAAAAGTGTCTTAATTTTCTTGTTAATTACTCGTGTATTTATCTATTTATCGACAATTTGTGATGGCATCTAATAGATAATTTTATCGTCTATTTTTTGGTATATACATGTATCTATTTATCTATTTTCTAAGATGAGAAATTTTACTTTATATAATATATTTCTGACTAAAAATTGTAAAATATGACAAAAATGCCTTAATTGTTTCATTTATTACTCGTCTATTTATCTATCTATCGACAATTTGTTGATGGCATCTAATAGATAATTTTATTGTCTATCTTTTGGTATATACATGTATCTATTTATCTATTTTTTAAGAGGAGAAATTTCACTTTATATAATATATTTTTAACTAAAAATAGTAAAATATGACAAAAGTGTCATAATTTTCTTGTTAATTACTCGTCTATTTCTCTATTTATCGACAATTTGTTGATGGCATCTAATAGTTAATTTTATTGTCTATCGTTTGGTTTATACATGTATCTATTTATCTATTTCCTAAGATGAGAAATTTCACTTTATATATTATATTTTTGACCAAAAAATGTAAAATATGACCAAAGTGTCCCATTTCTTCATTAATTACTCATCTATTTATCTATATATCAACAATTTATTGATGGCATCTATTAGATAATTTTATCGTCTATCTTTTGGTATATACATGTATCTATTTATCTATTTTTTATGATGAGAAATTTCACTTTATATAATATATTTTTGACTAAAAATTGTAAAATATGACAAAAGTGTCCTAATTATTTCATTTATTACTCATCTATTTATCTATCTATCGACAATTTGTTCATGGTATCTAATAGATAATTTTATTGTCTATCTTTTCGTATATACATGTATCAATTTATCTATTTCATAAGATGAGAAATGTCACTTTATATAATATATTTTTGACAAAATTGTAAAATATGACCATAGTGTCTTTATTTATTCATTTATTACTCATCTATTTATCTATCTATGGACAATTTGTTGATGGCATCTAATAGATAATTTTTATGTCTATCGTTTCATATTACATGTATCAATTTATCTATTTCCTAAGATGAGAAATTTCACTTCATATAATATATTTTTGACTAAAAATTGTAAAATATGACAAAAGTGTCCCATTTTTTTTGTTAATTACTCGTCTATTTATCTATCTATCGACAATTTGTTGATGGCATCTAATAGATAATTTTATTGTCTATCTTTTCGTATATACATGTATCAATTAATCTATTTCCTAAGATGAGATATTTTACTTTATATAATACATTTTTGACTAAAAATAGTAAAATATGACCAAAGTGTCTTAATTTTCTTGTTAATTACTCGTCTATTTATCTATTTATCGACAATTTGTTGATGGCATCTAATAGATAATTCTTTTGTCTATCTTTTGGTTTATACATGTATCTATTTATCTATTTCCTATGATGAGAAATTTCACTTTATATATTATATTTTTGACAAAAAAATGTAAAATATGACCAAAGTGTCCCATTTCTTCATTAATTACTCATCTATTTATCTATCTATCAACACTTTGTTGGAGGCATCTTATAGATAATTGTATTGTCTATCTTTTGGTTTTTACATGCATCTATTTATCTATTTCCTAAGATGAGAAATATCACTTTATATAATATATTTTTGACTAAAAATTGTAAAATATGACAAAAATGTCTTAATTTATTCATCTATTACTCGTCTATTTATCTATCTATTGAAAATTTGTTGATGGCATGTAATAGATAATTCTATTGTCTATCTTTTGGTATATACATATATATATTTATCTATTTCCTAAGATTCGAAATTTCACTTTAAATATTATATTTTTGACTAAAAATTGTAAAATATTAACAAAGTGTCCCATTTCTTCATTAATTACTCGTCTATTTATCTATCTATCAACAATTTGTTGATGGCATCTAATAGATAATTTTATCGTCTATTATTTGGTATATACATGTATCTATTTATCTATTTCCTCAGATTCGAAATTTTACCTTATATAATATATTTTTGACTAAAAATAGTAAAATATGACAAAACTGTCTTATTTTCTTTTTTATTATTCATCTATTTAACTTTTTTTCGACAATATGTTGATGGCATCTAATAGATAATTTTATTGTCTATCTTTTGGTATATACATGTATCTATTTATCTATTTCCTAAGATGAGAAATTTCACTTTATATATTATATTTTTGACAAAAAAATGTAAAATATTACCAAAGTGTCCCATTTCTTCATTAATTACTAGTCTATTTATCTATCTATCAACTATTTGTTGATAGCATGTAATAGATAATTTTATCGTCTATCTCTTGGTATATACATGTATCTATTTATCTATTTCTTAAGATGAGTAATTTCACTTTATATAATATATTTTACTTAAAATAATAAAATATGACCAAAGTGTCTTAATTTTCTTGTTTATTACTCATCTATTTATATATTTTTCGACAATTTGTTGATGGCATCTAATAGATAATTTTATTGTCTATCGTTTGGTTTATACATGTATTTATTTATCTTACCCCTAAGATGAGAAATTTCACTTTATATATTATATTTTTTACTAAAAATTGTAAAATATGACAAAAGTGTCTGAATTATTTCATTTATTACTTATCTATTTATCTATCTATCGACAATTTGTTGATGGCATCTAATAGATAATTTTATTGTCTATCTGTTCGTATATACATGTATTAATTTATCTATTTCCTAAGATGAGAAATTTCACTTTATATAATATATTTTTGACAAAATTGTAAAATATGACCAAAGTGTCTTTATTTATTCATTTATTACTCGTCTATTTATCTATCTATGGAAAATTTGTTGATGGCATCTAATAGATAATTTTATCGTCTATCTTTTGGTATATACATGTATCTATTTATCTATTTCTTAAGATTCCAAATTTTACTTTATATAAGATATTTTTGACTAAAAATAGTAAAATATGAAAAAAATGTTGTTAATAATAAAAAAATTGTTGTCAATAATAAAAGCAGTGTTGCCAATAATAAATACACTCCATACGTACACACACACCCTCATACGCACATACAATTATCAACCTTGGAAAATTCCACCAGAGGCCCTGTGTGTCTGTGTATATGTATGCGTGTACGTGTGTGTATACGTGTGTGTGCACATGTGTACGTGTGTAGGTAAGTGGGTATATACGTGTGTACGTGTGTGTTCATATGCATACGTGTGTTGATGTGTGTGTGTATGTGTTTTTACGTGTGTACGTGTGTGTGTGTATGTGTGTACGTGTGTGTGTACATGTGTGTGTATGTGTGTCTACGTGTGTGTACATGTGTGTACGTGTGTGTACATGTGTGTGTACATGTGTGTGTACATGTGTGTACGTGTGTATGTACGTGTGTACGTGTGAGTGTGTGTATGTGTGTACGTGTGTGTGTGTGTAATAATAATAATAATAATAATAATAATAATAATAATCGGTTTATTAAATAGTAGCAGCTGGGAGGCTGAAAATATACATGTAACATAAAACATTAATGATAAAAATGAGAATGAACACAAGTGAAAGCAGGAAAACAAAAAACAAAGACACAATTAAATGAAACTTAAATACATACAAGTACACATACGCACATGAATACATACATACATATAAATACACATATACACACATATATATATATATATATATATATATATATATATATATATATATATATATATATATATATATATATATATATATATATATATATATATATATATATATATACACACACATACATATACACAAACATACATATACAAATATATAGACATACACACACATACACATACATAGACATATACATACACAAATACAAGTACATACATACATACATACATACATACACAAATACAAATACATGGGTGCAGCTGTATGGGTCAGATTGGCCTTGAGGTGTGAGGGAAACTGGCTTAGTGAGGTGAGGTCAGATTAATCCTAGATAGGTACAGTGTGTGTGAGGTTAGGTTAAAATTAGTGGTGGTGTTTATAGGGTGTGTGTGTGTGTGTAATGTAAAGAATTAACTATTGAGGTGATTGACGATAGTGGGGATTGCGCTGTTCTTATAGCGATCAGTACGGCATCGGATGGGTTTGATTTTGTTGTGGTGACGTGATGCTTGGCGTGGTGGGGGCAGGGATGGTGGAAGAAGGGATCTGTGCCGCGGATGTTTGATGAGATTATCACCAAATTTGTGTAGGTCTTGGAGGTGACGTTGAGAAACTGAGGCGAGGTTGAGGGTAGTAAGGGCATGAACATATGAGATGTAGATGTGTACGTGTTTGAACGTGTGTGTGAGTGTGTGTGTGTGTGTGTGTGTGTGTGTGTGTGTGTGTGTGTGTGTGAGTACGGTCTGCCATGGCCGGCACCAATCTAGCCGGAGCCACTAATACCGGTCATTGTGGACAATGTTTAGAAGTGAATGACAGTAGCAAGTCAAATGTGGTTAAGTGTATAAAGTGCAAAGGAGGTTTTCACTCTTCGTGTGTATATATGGGTGGAATAAAAGGCACAAATTTGCCTAGGGTAAACTGGGTGTGTAACGACTGTGCTGAAATATTTTGTGAGACGCCCACTAAGAACAGTGATAAGATTGACGAACTAAAAGCTGAAATGAAAGAATTAAAGGAAATGGTGATGAAAGGCTTTGCTGAAATGCGAGGCGAGGTGAAAAGTGTTGTGAAAAAATCGAGTGATGAAGTGGGTGTTGTGGTGGAGGAGGCCGTGAGGGAGAGAGTAACGTCAGCAGTGACAAGTGAACGTGACAAGATGGTTACGGAGGTGAAGGCAGAACTTCGTTCGTTACCCGCCAAAATTGCTGATACCAAGGATATAAAACTGAAGAAGCAGTACTCAGAAATAGTAAGTAACAAACCAAACACTATCTTGGCCGTAATCATAAAACCTAAACGCGATTCTTGTGCACTAGACACTGAAGAAATTACATCAGTTCTCAAAAATATCCCAGTTATATCGATGAAAACAAACAAAGAAAATCTGACTAAATTGATTCTTCCCACCGAAACAGCAAGGAACAAAGCTTTAGAAGCTCTAGAAGGATCAAACACCTTAACGAACACACATGACATACAAAATGAAAAGAGGTTCAAGCCAAAAATAACAATTCCGTACATACCAGATATAATTGAAGATTCGGAAATTGTACAGTAAATATTGGAGAAGAATCCTTACATTACAGAACTAATAGACCAAGAAAACGAAGTGAAGCTTTTGTTCACGAAACCAGGTTCACAAAATAATGACACTAAAACTGCTGTACGAGCTATTTCTCCCCAAATAAGGACAGCCATTAAAAAAAACGATGATCGGGTATATCTGCACTTTGTTAGGTGTAAGGTATATGATCATTACTGGGTACTCAGGTGTAGCAAATGTATGGGATACGGTCACAAAAATTGTTACACAGACAAACCCGTTTGTGGAAACTGTGCTGGTAATCACTTGTCTAAAGATTGTATGAATGAACACCAACAAAAATGTCACCACTGTACTATGAATGGAAGAGAAAACACCAACCACGCTGCCTTCAATACCAACTGCCCATCTTTCATCATAGCCAAAAACAATGTGATTCGGCGGACAATGCAATATGCATCGGAAAAAAACTACCTCTGAACGAAGACCACAATAAGAAGATTACAAAATGCAATATAAAAGTGAATAAAGATAACGACCCCAAACTAGAGCTGCTTACAATGATATGCTGCAACATAGAAGGATTACTTCCTTATAAAAAGAAATATAAAACAAACATGCTAGGAGAAATATCACAGACTTATAATACTATATTAATCTGCATAACTGAATCCCATCTGAGGAAAGACATACGAGATGTGGAAGTGATGATAAGGGGGTACCAAATACATAGAGCAGACAGACAAGAAGGGAGAAAAAAAGGAGGAGTAATTATTTATGTTCGAGAAAACATTATACCATACACCGAATTCATAGCATCGGTGTCTAATAGCGAGGTTGAATATATAATATTATACATACACAAATGGAGAACAGTGGTAGTAACCATTTATCATCCACCAGGTTGTCTGACTGAGAACTTTGTGAGTGTGTTAGAAAAAATAAGTGTACAAGTGAAAATGATGGGAAATCCAGAGCCCTCTGTTATCATCAACGGAGATTTCAACCTGCCCAATGCTAACTGGCACGAGCTAAGTATATACTGGGGCTCACTAGTGGACAGACTACAAGCTAATGCCTTGTTTAATATGGTGGACTGCCCAATGCTAACTGGCACGAGCTAAGTATATACTGGGGCTCACTAGTGGACAGACTACAAGCTAATGCCTTGTTTAATATGGTTGAAGACCTTATGATGAGACAAATTGTTGACTTGCCAACCCACGGCCTTAACCCCTAAAGGCCGGTTGACGTGATAGACCGTCTTACGTAAGGAACCGGGCAACTGCACCTACCGT
Organism: Petrolisthes manimaculis; assembly: GCA_034508575.1. NCBI lineage: Eukaryota > Metazoa > Arthropoda > Malacostraca > Decapoda > Porcellanidae > Petrolisthes > Petrolisthes manimaculis. Next base: position 247,805 of record JAWZYT010001431.1, on the reverse strand, counting down.
CACAGCGATTTAGCGCTATTTCGCGCCCTGTAGGGCTAGTTTTTCTTGTCGTTGGGCGAGAAAATACACTCACAATATCGATCCGCTACCCACTCAGTCGATTCTGGGAGCCCACGATGGCTGGGCGATTTTTAAGTAATTGCCCTTGTCCGAATTTGTGCTCTAACGATCGTAAGACAATACCGTAGTGAATATATGTACGTGAGTGACACCATGATATTCCTACAAGGTTACAAATTATTATTTAGTGTATAGATCATGACAGACGATATATAATGGGGTAGTAATAAGAAAATAACACCACAAAACACGCCCATACAGGCACAATCGATAGTAAATATACGTGTTTCCTACGGTACAAGTCGGTTTGTTTATCATTTTCTAAGTGACAGTTACACGATGATATATTCCTACAAGTGTTCATACTATTTTTAGTGTTGAAATCATGACATACGATACATAATAGTAGTAATACGAGTGAGTTGACAACAGACTTGGGCGGGAAACTGAACTCGCATGCCGTAGTCACACTGCTCTCACGCATACACACGGACACACCGCTGTCTCGCGCACAAACATGGTTCACTTCAACTCGCCCTATCTCCACAACTATTCATTGTACAGCCCTCCCGATGGTACCATTGGAAAGAGGAAGAGTTGAAGGTAATGATGGAACAATTTTGAAGTCAGTACACTATATAGGTTAAGAGTGTGAGCGTTGTGAATATAGGGCAAATCGAGGAATTTTGACGCTAGCGGCAGGGTAGAAACGTGGAGGCAAGGTCTACCCTTCCCGGACTGCAGGGGTTAATACCTTGGATCTGTTCTTCACCAATAATGAAGATATTATCAGTGGTGTGAGGACGGAGGACACAACCATGTCAGATCACAAGCTCCTAATTATAGAAACCACCTTAGAATACAGGCCCATGATGGAAATTAATGGTAGCGGGTGTTCGTCTTTCTCTACTATGAATTTTTTCAGTGATAATATGGACTGGACAAGCATGAACAATGCAATCAAAATTGTCAACTGGAACCAAGAGCTAAAAGACATGACTACAATAGAAATGTATGACTTTATTATAGAAAAACTCCTCTTCATTTGCTCAAGGTTTGTACCAGAAAGAAAAGTACATAGAAGAATAAATAATATACCCAGGGATAGGAACATTCTGATGAGGAAAAGAACTAAATTGGCTGAGAAAATTCTACATAGAGAGGACAACAGAATCAAAGAACAATTGAGGAACATAGAAGAAAAGCTGGCCAAATCACATGAAGCGGAAAGGATTAAAGAAGAAGAAAAAGCAGTAGAAGCAATATCCCACAACCCTAAATACTTTTATCACTATACAAAAATGAAGTCAAAGGTAAGGAGCAAAATAGGACTTTTAAAACACAATGGTACACTAGTCAGTGACCCACAACAAATGACAGAAGCCTTCAATATGCAATATGTATCTGCATTTAGTGTATGACAAAATAACCAAATAAACGAAGAATTTGACCCGGTAATAACAAGAAATTCTGACGTAGAGTCTAGAGATATTGACTTGAGTGAAATAGATATGGAACAATCAATATCCAGCATTAGACCTCAAGCCTCATTAGGACCAGATGGTGTCCCTGCTATATTACTGAAACAATGTATGAAAACACTATCCACACCTATCTACATCCTCTGGAGAGTATCCCTTCACACACGAGTAATTCCACCAATACTAAAAGAGGGATTTATTACGCCAATTTATAAAGGTGGCGACAGAACAGAGCCCAAAAATTACCCACCAGTCACATTAACATCACACGTAATAAAAGTGTTTGAAAAAATGGTTGTCAGCAAGCTAAATGGATACCTGGATATGCACACACTTCACAATGCCAAGCAACATGGATTCAGACATGGTAGATCGTGTCTATCACAACTACTGCAACACCGTATGGACATGTTACATTCACTTGAGAACGATGACACAGTCGATTTTATTTATCTAGACTTTTCAAAAGCTTTCGACAAAGACGACCACCAAATACTGATACAGAAACTGTCACATATTGGAATCAGAGGAAAACTGCTCAAGTGGATAAAGTGCTTTTTAGAGAACAGAAACCAAGCAGTTGTTGTAGAAGGAGTGTTGAGCGGAGTGGCACAAGGGTCAGTCATTGGCCCTTTGCTATTCTTAATATTCATGAGAGATATAGACACAAATATTTCCCATTGCACTGCATCTTTTTTTTGCAGATGACACTAGACTTTTGAGTACAGTGAGGAACAACGAAGACCTTAGAATGACACAAATGGATTTAAATAAAATATACCAGTGGGCAGCCAATAACAACATGAGTTTCAACAGCTCCAAATTGGAGTTTATGAGATACCGTCATCCCAATATTGATATCCCCAACAATTATTATAGAACACCAGAAGGACAAATAATTGAACAATACAGACACGTCAAGGATCTAGGAGTAAGATTAAGTGATGATGGCAACTTTCAACAACAAATAGACAACATAGTTACAAAGGCGAGACAGATAATGGGATGGATACTAAGAACCTTTACAATAAGAGAGCCCACTGTACTGTACTGTACTTCTAACACTATATAAAGCACTTATACTTCCTCTCTTAGAGTACTGCTGTGTTCTCTGGAATCCAAGTACAGTAGGACAAATTAGAAAAGTAGAAGCAATGCAACGAACATTTACTACAAGGATGGCAGGTATGCAGGATAATAACTACTAGGAACGACTAGCTGTCCTCAAATTATACTCACTGGAAAGAACACGAGAACGATACATAATTATATACATTTGGAAAATTATTAATGGACTTGTCCCTAATCTGGAAAATGAAAGCTCAATCCGAACAGCCAACCATGGAAGAAGAGGCCTAATGTACACCATATAACGAGATGGACAACACTACATGGAAGAAGAGACCTAATGTACACCATACCACTGATATTGATGACATGGACAACACTACATGGAAGAAGAGACCTAATGTACACCATACCACCAATATTGACGACATGGACAACACTACATGGAAGAAGAGACCTAATGTACACCATACCACCGATATTGACGACATGGACAACACTACATGGAAGAAGAGACCTAATGTACACCATACCACTGATATTGATGACATGGACAACACTACATGGAAGAAGAGACCTAATGTACACCATATAACGAGATGGACAACACTACATGGAAGAAGAGGCCTAATGTACACCATACCACTGATATTGACGACATGGACAACACTACAAACACTAAGAGAAAACTCCATAGCAGTGCAGGGTGTTGTTTATTATCATCAGCTAGGGGTAGTGATACATCAACTGCGGTACGGAGGTTATGTATTCACTCTGAAAGCACGAAATACAAGTTGTTACATTGGTACAAAATACAATAATTTACAAACCATCATACAATACAAGTTACGGTAATACATTAAACACTAATTCTCTTAAGCAATATATGAATACATCATGAGGTCAATATTATACATAAAATATTAATAACATCCACAAATACAAGTTACAATAGCAATATAAGAATCCCGACAAAGCAAGGTAAATATATATAAAGGGTATAAGTAATTCTTACAAGTGTCTAGCTGGTATACGTGTAGGTGGTGTCGTCAGGGTGGTGTGAAGGTGGCCGCCTCGCTCTGGGTACTGAGCGGGGCCGGCAGGAAACCTGTGCGAGGTAAACTTTCTACACGTATAGTATGCCAGCTGACCGACAGGAGTCGCTGGTTTGTTTACCAATACGCTAGTTTATTAACACTACTTTAACAACACACCTAATAGGTTGAGTTACAGTTATTGATAGGTACATAAAGGTAGATACATAGTTTAATACATAGTTACATAGAAATGATTACATAGTTGCCATACCCTTCTCACAACAGGAACTACCAAATCCCAAACTACCAAACTACCCAAACTACTCGTAAACACAACATTCTCCCCACATGAAATCCATACAGGGATTTCACATATCTCCAAGCTTTATTATTTACAATACAAGTCGTTGTGGGGGACATATTACACGACCTGATCTCGTCGTTACTGTAGGAGGAGCTGGTATTACATCGAGAGGGTTTGTAGTGGCATCCGAAGGGTGATCCGACTCCTGTGCATTAGTTACGTCCTGTGCGGCTTCCAGGCGGTAGAGTTTGTTGATGGGACGTCGAGTGATGCGTCCCTTTAAGCGTATCGTGGCAGCACGAGGATGGCCGTCGCGTCCTGGGATGAGAGAGAGGATTCTACCCATCGGCCACTGAGCCCTGGTGCTCTCTCCGTGCACCAAGACCACCTCTCCAACACTGGGCGTTCGGACAGGTCGTCCTCGGGGGCTGGTGTTCCACGTCCTCAAGGTCTGTAAATACTCTCCGGTCCATCTCCGGGTAAGGTGGTCCGATATTCGTCGCCTGTTGCGCCACGCCCGGTCCAGGGTGGCTGCCGGATCAACCGCAGGCGAGACGACTCCTCTTATGGATGTGATACCGAAGAGGAAATGTGCAGGAGTGAGAGCAGCATCCTCGTTATCCCTAGTTAGTGGTCGAAGGTTCAGGTGGAGGGCGAGCTCATAGAAGGTAGTGGCGAGCTCGTCATAGGAGAGGCGACACTGGTGCAAGGTGATCTTGAGCGACTTCTTGACACAGGCTACCAATCTTTCCCAGAATCCTCCCCACCATGGCGAGGCTTCAGGGATGTAGCGCCAACATGTAGAGCGAGGGAGTACACCAGACAACTTCTTGAATGACTTAGCGTTGTCACTGTAGATAAGAGATGGAGTCCCTCTGAGTGCAAAGAAGCGTCGTAGTGCCAGTTGCAGATCCTCTGTACTTTGTGTCCTCACGACTTCTAGGTGGACGGCACGAGTAGTAGCACATGTTATCAGCAGCCCCCACACTTTAGTTTCTCCAGGGTCCACGTAGATTGGGCCGAAGTAGTCTAGTCCAACTTTGGAGAAAGCTCGTGCTGGTGTTGTGCGGAATTCTGGCAGCGTCCCTTCCGCAGAGTTGTAGGGGAGTCCTCGATACCGACGACATCTTCCACATGAGCTTACTATCCGTAGAACGGTCCTCCTCCTAACCAAATATTCGGCCGATACCAAGGCCAGGGTGGTGCGGGTGCTTTGGTGGAAACACTGACGGTGTGCCTCATCTACTATGAGGGTGGTGATGTAGCCGAGATCAGGGAGGATGATTACGGAGGGTTCGTTAGTCCGTAGAGTTGCCTTCAGTAACCCATCCTTACAGAGATGAGGTCGAACCTTAGAAAGTGAAGAGTGGTGCGGTAAGGTAGTTCCATTTCTTAAAGCATCCAGTTCAGCGAAGTAGAACTTCTCTTGTGCTAAACGGATCCAGAAATGTAGAGCGTCTCTTTTCTCGTCAGGGCTGAGTGATCCAATCTTGCGTTCCCCTGGTCTACAGCGCACATTATGACAGAAACGCCTTATCCATGCTGTACAGGTGACTGCTTTCTTGAGGGAGGAACAGTTAGTCAGTGTGAATGGTCCCGCAGGGATGTCTTGAGCCCGTTGTGTTGTTACAGTGGTTACTTCTCTTGAAACTGTAGTATTGGTGCCTCTCACTTCTAACTTTGCCGTCTCGCTGAGCTGTAAATCTTCGGTGTTCCAACCCGATGGCTGAGTAGTAGGCAGGTTCCGCAGGAATTCTGGTCCTTTCCACCACAGCTGATTTGACACCAGGTTACTCAGCGAGATTCCTCTGGTTCCTAGATCTGCAGGGTTGGCGAGGCCGCTGACATGGTGCCATTGTTCTGGGCTTGACAACTGCCGGATGGATGACACTCTGTTCTTCACAAAAAGCTTCAGTTGTTTATTTGACTTTATCCAGCAAATTACATCCATAGAGTCGCTCCAGTAGAGGACATTTGGTTGATGAAGATCAAGTGCTTGGCAGACTGTTTTCATTAATTTCACTCCGATGTAGGCTGCCATGAGCTCGAGGCGGGGTATGGTGAGTGATGGTGTGAGTGGTGACAGCCTTCCTTTAGCCACTAGCAGTTGAGATTCACCACTCGTGACAGCATAGATTGCGGTGCAGTAGGCCCTTTGAGATGCATCGCAGAAAACACAAAAGATGGTAGATTGTGCTGTTAATGCCCCAGCACAACGAGGGAGTGCCACGTCTCTGATGTTAAGGGCATCTTTCCACCATTCCTCTACTTCTGCTTGCACGGATGTAGGTAGTTCTGCTGTCCATGTCGGGGTAACAGGATGCTTCCAGGTCTCTTGAAAGATTAACTTACCCCCGATCAGCCAAGGAGTCAACATTCCGAGGGGGTCAAAAGGTTTTGATAGCAAGGAGAGAAGTCCGCTCTTTGTGTTTGGTAGAATGTCTTGCCTTGGTATGCCAATAGTCAGCTGATCAGTGGAGGTGTTCCATCCCATGCCGAGGATACTGGAGTTGTCGGAAGGTAGTCCAGTCATACGCAATTTGTGGAGCTCCATACCAGCTGCTGCGAAGATGTTTCTTATTCCCTCAAGTCCTGACTCCGCTTCCTCAGCTGACGAGAAGCTAATGCATAAGTCATCCATGTAGATTCCCCGGTCAATCAGGTGGCGCAAGCGTTGGTTTATCCCAGGGTGATGATGTAGGTGTGTGGAAATAGTGTGTAGTAACATGAAGGGAGAACAAGAGAGCCCAAATGGTACTCTCTGGAACCTAAGAACTTCACCATCCCACAGGAACTGAACATATTGGCGATCTTCTTCTTGGATGAGAATCTGATGAAATGCTGCCTTGATGTCACTCTGGCAACCCACAATCTCTGCTCGGAAGTTCAGTATGACAGACAGAAGGCAGGAAAGAAGGTTGGAACCAGGGTCAAGGTAGGAGTTCAGACTTTTCCCGAGCCCATCCTTAGCCGAGCCGTCGAATACCACCCTCAGCTTCCCATTTCGATGTATGCCTCGGTGTGGCAAAAAGAATGCCGAATGATCATGGTGGTTTGGCGAGTACTCGATGGTAGAGCTCTGGTAGAGACTTGCTAGGTGGTCCTCGTATTCTTCAAATTCCTTGGCATCAAGCGAGCTAGTCATCTTGTTAGTCCTAGCTTTTGTAGATCTTATGTTGGTCACTGGTCGGTCTTCAGAATTCCAGACAAGGTTCATCTCATACCGCTTTTCTTTCTCATTCCATCGTGGTTCTGGATAGTTCTTTACATCTTTCAGTTCTTCATCAGCAATCCCGAGACAGTCCAGCTTCCAGAGGGAGTCTACTTTATTCCTGTAGTAGGAGTGGCGATGTGGTAGTACTCTTGCAGCTTCTGATCCCCCATGCACAACATACCCAAAAACAGTCTCAATGGCTCTTAGTCCCTTCGAGATTGGGATTTGTTTCCAAAGAATAACATTGTAGATTTGATCTGTCCCAATCAAGATATCAATAGGTCCTGCACTAAAGTCATCCGCCAGCTGGATCCCTTGTAAGGTGGTGCAAGAAGGTGGCTTTCTTGGTGGTAGGGGAGCGCACAAGTGATCTGTCTTCCATAGGTCGAACTCTAAAGAAGGACCACTGTTCCGACCTCTCAGTGTGATGCGTACTTGGTCGTACTTCTGAACCTTCTCTGCTCTCTCTTGGAATCCGATGCAAGCGAAAGCATCTGAGTGCGTAACTGGGACTCCCATGTCATCCGCAACTGAAGCACGTATGTAGGAGGAGTCGGAGCCACCGTCTAGGAGGAGTCTGACCAGTCTGGTTTGGCTACCGTTAACCGCAACCACAAGTGCTGTACAGCTATAACAACATCCCTTTGTGGCGACACTGTAGCGTTGTTCAGTTGTGTGAGGGCGTTGCTCAGGACTCTTCACTTCAACTCCCTGGTGAATGGCGTGATGATCCATGACGGTTGCATTTCCCTCTGCCCTATTTGTCCACTTTCTCCCTGGCTGGATGGAAGAGGACTGAGATGGCTGGTATGAAGTAGCAAAGGGTGAAAGCATTCTTGAATCCTGTCTGTGTAGTGATGAGTGATGAGGCTTGTCACACAGCGGGCACTTATTGCTGGTACAAGAACGGTAGGTATGTGGACCTAAACACTGGAAACATAAACCGGCTTCCTTCACAATGGCCCACCGGTTATCCACAGACATCTTCCGGTATTGGTGGCACTTGAACAGACCGTGTTGAGCATGGTTACAGGCCTTGCAGATCCAGTCTCTTTTCTTGCCTGATGTTGGTAGCTGTCGTTGGAGATTGAGCACACTAGTAACACTCTTCCTTGGGGTTGATGGCACTGTTGATGTTGCACGTGGTGAACTTCCAATAGGTGGCTGGGCTGACTCTAGACGGATTGTCACTTCCTCTTCTAAAAACTCGAGGAATGCTCCAAGATCAGAGTCTGAAACATCCTTTAGATCCTTATAGCGTGCCCACTGTAGTCTCCATGATTCAGGGATCCGGCTTTTGAGTACCGGCAGAAGTAGTGGACTGTAGTTGTCTTTGGAGACTTCAAGGACCTCGAGAGCCCTTACCTTAGCAGTGAGCTCGTCTATAAATCCTCTCATGGTCCTCAGGTCCTCACCTTCCGTGAAACGAGGGGTGTTCAGCAGGCTAGCCATTAACGATTCCTTCAGTCGAGTTTCGTTTCCAAACCGCTGCTTCAAGATCCTTAGCGCAACATCGTAGTTGTCATTGGTGGTAGCTAAGCCTTGTAAACACTTGGCTGCTTCTCCGTCAAGGTGTCCCTTCAGTTGAACAAACTTCTCAACTGGGGAGTACAGTGGATTATCATGGACGGCGACACTAAAAAGATCCCGAAACTCAGGCCAGGCAAGTAGATCACCTTTAAAAGTAGGCAGGCTGGAGTGTAGTAGAGGCTTGGCCGTGGCACAGGTGGAATGAGGGGCAGCGTTAAGTCGTGTCTCGGCAGCTTTTTCCAGGCGAGCAAGAAGACGTTTGGATTTAAAGATAATTTCATCCAAATCGCTAAGGTGGTGAGTGTCATCAGGGATACCATGTGCATGCAACTGTTCTTTAACACTATTCAGGATGGTGAAGTGGTTCTCTGCCAAGCTAAGGTTGTAGGCCAAATCATCTAAGTCTGCCTTTTCCTTCTGGCTCCAAAGTGCATTTAAGTCTTTCACTAATTTGGTTGCCTTTGTCCGGGCTACAGTCCTTTCGCTTTTCAGAGTGTCAAAGTCTTTCGTCATCTTGCCGTTAAGGGAGAGGCCGAGCACACCTCAGGTAGGAGGGCGTGAGGCCGAGCACACCTCAGGTAGGAGGGCGTGAGGCCGAGCACACCTCAGGTAGGAGTGGCGTGAGGCCGAGCACACCTCAGGTAGGAGTGGCGTGAGGCCGAGCACACCTCAGGTAGGAGTGGCGTGAGGCCGAGCACACCTCAGGTAGGAGTGGCGTGAGGCCGAGCACACCTCAGGTAGGAGGGCGTGAGGCCGAGCACACCTCAGGTAGGAGTGGCGTGAGGCCGAGCACACCTCAGGTAGGAGTGGCGTGAGGCCGAGCACACCTCAGGTAGGAGTGGCGTGAGGCCGAGCACACCTCAGGTAGGAGTGGCGTGAGGCCGAGCACACCTCAGGTAGGAGTGGCGTGAGGCCGAGCACACCTCAGGTAGGAGTGGCGTGAGGCCGAGCACACCTCAGGTAGTCTCGGTAGGCAGGCCGGAGTCTTCACGCTGGTCGGCTGGTCCTGGCAGCTAGTTACAGATGTTGGCTGCCGATCCGGTTCGAAGGACTATGTTGTATATTATCATCAGCTAGGGGTAGTGATACATCAACTGCGGTACGGAGGTTATGTATTCACACTGAAAGCACGAAATACAAGTTGTTACATTGGTGCAAAATACAATAATTTACAAACCATCATACAATACAAGTTACGGTAATACATTAAACACTAATTCTCTTAAGCAATATATGAATACATCATGAGGTCAATATTATACATAAAATATTAATAACATCCACAAATACAAGTTACAATAGCAATATAAGAATCCCGACAAAGCAAGGTAAATATATATAAAGGGTATAAGTAATTCTTACAAGTGTCTAGCTGGTATACGTGTAGGTGGTGTCGTCAGGGTGGTGTGAAGGTGGCCGCCTCGCTCTGGGTACTGAGCGGGGCCGGCAGGAAACCTGTGCGAGGTAAACTTTCTACACGTATAGTATGCCAGCTGACCGACAGGAGTCGCTGGTTTGTTTACCAATACGCTAGTTTATTAACACTACTTTAACAACACACCTAATAGGTTGAGTTACAGTTATTGATAGGTACATAAAGGTAGATACATAGTTTAATACATAGTTACATAGAAATGATTACATAGTTGCCATACCCTTCTCACAACAGGAACTACCAAATCCCAAACTACCAAACTACCCAAACTACTCGTAAACACAACACTTGTGATGGTTCTCCAACGTCTGATTGTCTGGCCTAGACATATTACTATTTAATGACTCCATCTGATTAATATAATGTTCTACCATATTGTATGGATTGTAATTGCATATAAAACATCACATTATTTATTTTCAGGTCCTGTTTGCATAATCACACTAATCAATTTAGGCCAAACAAAATGATGTTGGAGGAAGTGAGAAGGAGAATGTGGTGGAGAAATGGTGGAGTAAAGTGAATACTGGAAATGGGTAAAGGAGAAGGCTAATGGAAAGAGGATGTGGGTGAGGTGTGGGACAGGGTGTGTAGAAGTGACAGTGATCATTGGGTAGTTAAGTCACCCTCCACTACAAAACAATATTCGTTGGTAACCAGTAACACAAAGTAATTAATCAGAAAATGACTTGACTGAGGTCAAGTAACAAAATTGGTTTACTTGTAATATATTGTAACAATGAATAGATGGTGTAAGGTTTCATTGCATAACATGGTAATATATTTCAACAATGAATAAATGGTGTAAGGTTTCATTGCATAACATGGTAATATATTGTAACAATGAACATATAATGGAAGGTTTCATTGCATAATATAGTAATATATTAACAATTTTAGGATACATTAAAAGGATTGGCTCCATTGCGGAATTCTTCTGTTTCCCTTTTCCTTCTGTTTCCTTCTGGATACTGTTTATCTTCTTCATTTAATTTTTTCTTTCGTGTTAGTGTCCTCCAGAAACAGTATGGCCTTCTTTCTTTCTCTTCCTTCACTTCAAGATATTTAGACTCTTTCATTAAAATTGAAATTTGTTGAGCACATGCATATCATACGTAGACATGAACGTCACTCTTTTATCTTCCATTATTCGGAGATATTTACTATGTAGCTATACGAAGGAAGAGAGCCGGAGGAATGTGGTTTCAGCTGATATAATATATCATAGACACATTAATCTGAGTATGGTTGTGAGTTTTAAAACTATAAGGTTTACCCTAATTGTATTTAAATGTCAGTACAATGACAACTTATAAAATATAATATATCAGAGTGAGTAAGGCATAATGAAGACGAGTCAATGAAATTAAACTTATAGGAGAGATTGGGGATTGGAAAGACAAGAAAGAAACAAGAGTCCAGTGTGGTAATAGGAAGGAACAAAAGAGGGAATGATTGATAAAGACAATGGAAACAAGAGTATTTGTCACACTGTATTACCCGTGTTAAACAAATGGTAACGAATAATGTTATATCACAACAGGGACGAAATATTTATGTAACTAAAACACATATTGAAGTTTAAATTAATACTTCATAGCAATGGAGGTATGAATGGAAGGTTATTTAACATTATATGGGGAGAGGAAAGGCCAGGAGAGGAAGTAATGTATTTATAGAAGAAAAAAAAACATGTAATCACAAAACACACACTGTCATTATCTGTGCTGATGACGTGTGTATCTGACAACGTTATTGTATTCATACAATGTTGCCTCTATGACTGTAAATGTTTTGGTATATTTAATTAATAGACAACTGTTTGGCAACATAATATATATTTCTGTGTATTGATGTTGTAAACAAAATCTTCCTCCACCAATATCATATATTTCTCGATAATATTATGATTCCACCTTTTGAACATTTATATAATAATTATAACTTTGAGGAATTTGTGGTTAAATTATTTTAGCTCACATATGATCATCTGTAATATTAGATATTTAAACCATATATACCTGTCAATTCTATCACATAGAGTGTTCCCTGATTAACAGGAACGTATCATGGACTAAGAAAGACAAACTTCAGGTATTGACTGTACAGCTGTGTTTATGATTCCCTGAGACACATCTTGTGGAGGCAACTTGACCTTGTCTATCCTTACTGGACAGTAGGTAGTTGAATCCAACTGTCTCACCAACACACACAGTGAAGCTAACAATAATATTATATAGAGGCAACTTGACCTTGTCTATCTTTACTGGACAGTAGGTAGTTGAATCCAACTGTCTCACCAACACACACAGTGAAGCTATACTTTCTGCCTATCTATTTACCATTGATGAAATACATTAGTTGTTGCTTGTACAAAATGATAAAAGTAGAATGGTGGTGACTCTCTCTCTCTCTCTCTCTCTCTCTCTCTCTCTCTCTCTCTCTCTCTCTGTGTGTGTGTGTGTGTGTGTGGGTCAACGCTCAGGAAATTCCCATTGTTGAGGCAAAAATGGAGTGAGTTTCTTTCCTCTCTCTCCAAGGTTAACACCAATGAGAACTTTTGGGTGTAAGGTTACCCTCCATACACACGGGTCTGGGACTACAAACAATATTATAGTAACAACAAAGGTTTTTTATCCCTTTGTTTAGCCAGTATATAAATATTATCAGGTGTCTCAGACCAGTTATTACACAGAAGAAGTTATTAATGGTTATTATGACACGTACATTGTGTGTGTGTGTGTGTGTGTGTGTGTGTGTGTGTGATCCTACAAGTTATCCACACATAGATTCCAGTGTTCTTCCATACATCCTAAAAGTTTGTATGGTAATAAATATACAACCCTTGTCAGGGGGAATATGAAAGTTACTATATTGATTTAACAAGATGTAATAACACAATAATTTACAAAGGATTAAGTTGTTCGCAGTACACTGGAGTTTATTATCTAATATGTTTTATCTCTTCCTTCACTGTCCCCTACGAATGACGCCATGACACTTCATGTGTGTGTATGTGCATGTGTGTGTGTGTGAATGTATGTATGTGTGTTCACTACCGGATTGGCAACCATCTTGTAGTGTTGTGTTTGTCACAGTTTGTGTAAATCCATTTCAAATTTTGCCTTACAGTGCTTCAACCTCTGGAGTTTATTATCAAGAAGAACCTTCCACATATTGGGTAAAGTATTTTGTTGCTACTATTAATTAAATCCTGCACTCTCTTTATCACTTCCTATCTTTCCTCTCCTATATTCTTTGGTCAGGTTTCTTCTGTGGCAACATTCTTTTCTGTACTGAACAGTTCCACTTTACAATGCTCCCTCAATTCTTCTTTGAGTAATACTAGGTACACTTGGACACCACAATGTTTGGTCCACCTGTGTCAGTGTGTGATATTTGTAGCAAATGCTTTCTGGACGACAGACCACTTAAACTATCACAACCTATCACCTAACCTAACACACACACACTATTACAAGGCTACATACACATTAACGCACTCATACTATTACAAGGCTACACACACATTAACACACATACACTATTACAAGGCTACACACACATTAACACACATACACTATTACAAGGCTACACACACATTAACACACATACAGTATATAAAGACAATAGAGTCTTAGCTCTATGTCTTTCTTGTATGTTTATCTTTTCTTGTAACACTATATGATTATATTTTCTCTGTAAATGTGACATGTATTTTTTTTTTTTTTATTATATTTTGTCTAATAACATTGACAAGCGTTCCACTAAGAACACATATTATAACCTGATTATTATACCACCTCAGTTTGTCATGAGAGAAAAAGATTATTACTTATATCATTATATTTTAATTATGTATTAACTAACATTTCAGTATGAACATAATACATCTAGCATGTAGTATGTCTGTTGTATTTAAATCGCTGTTTGGAATGTGACACTCTTATTTTTATATTGTCGAATATTCATATTTTTTTATTTTAGGTAAAATTAGCATACCGTATAATATTATTAAGCTTTACTGTTATAGCAAAGTGATAGAGGGTTTAACTCTCTCTCTCTCTCTCTCTCTCTCTCTCTCTCTCTCTCTCTCTTGTGACAGTGGAAATTTCCTGATAATGTGCAAATGATAAATGTATTAATTTTTTGGGGTACATCCTGTGGTAAGTCCTGCAGGCAGTCGTATATACTGTGTAATGGAAGGTAGGATATGTGAAGGGAAGGATGGAGGAAGGATGGAGGGTAGGATATGTGAAGGGAAGGATGGAGGGTAGGGTGTGTGAGGGGAAGGATGGAGGGTAGGGTGTATAAGGGGAAGGATGGAGGGTAGGGTGTGTGAGGGGAAGGGTGGAGGGTAGGGTGTGTGAAGGGAAGGATGGAGGGTAGGGTGTGTGAGGGGAAGGATGGAGGAAGGATGGAGGGTAGGGTGTGTGAAGGGAAGGATGGAGGAAGGATGGAGGGTAGGATATGTGAAGGGAAGGATGGAGGAAGGATGGAGGGTAGGGTGTGTGAAGGGAAGGATGGAGGAAGGATGGAAGGTTGGGAAGGAAAGATGAGGTAAGTGTTAGAAGGAGATGGAAGAGGAGGAATGAAGGAAAGGGAGGACATTAAAGAAAGGGAAAGGTAAAATTGGTTAAAGGGGAAGGATGGGAGGATTGGGGATGGTAAAGGAAAGGAAAGAAGAGGGATATGAAGCTGTAAAGGAAGGAAAAGAAGAGGAGGGGATGGGAGGAGATGGGTAGGGAATGAAAGGAAAAGGTAGATAAGGTAACGAAAGTGTAGAGGTAGGGAGGGTACAGGAGGGATAGGGAATGGAGGGGAGAAGAGGGGTAGAGAAGGGTAGTTAGGGTAAAGGAATGGTAGATAGAGTAAAGAAAAGGAAAGGGAGAGGAAGAGAAATGGAGAAGGGGGTAAAGTAAGGAGAAGGAAGGAACAGTAGGGGATAGGGAAGGAAAGGGAAGAGTAGATATGGTACAGGAAGGGGCGAGGAAGGGGAAGGGAGGAGAAGGGTAGGGAAGGGTATGTTTGGTAAAGGAAGGGAGGGAGAGGGAGGGAACAGGAGGGGAAGGGAGGGAAGAGGAATAGAAATGGGAAGGGAAGGGTTGATAGTGTAACGGAAGGGGAGGGAGAAGGAGGGGTATAGAGAAGAGGGGTAGGGGAGGGAAGGGAAGGGTTGATAGTGTAACGGAAGGGGAGGGAGAGGGAGGGGTATAGAGAAGAGGGGTAGGGAAGAGAACGGTAGGTAGGGTAAAGTAAAGGATGGGGAGAGGAAGGGAAAGGAGATGAGGGGTGGGGAAGGGTTGGGTAGGTATGGTAAAGGAAGGGGAGGGAGAGTGACAAATAGGAGAATGTAAAGGAGGGAAGAGAAGGAGGGATAAGGGATGATAAAGCAGGGGAAGGGAGAGAAGGAATACAATATTAATGTATACAATATAATACAAACAGTAACAGATCTGTTGGTCCTTTAGAGGCTGTTTTGATTCTATGGTGCTAACTACTAGTAGATATAATGAATAAAATAATAATAATAATTATAATAAAATAATCCTTGTAACTAATCTTGAACCATTACAAGAATAGGTATCAATATTGGGTTTGTTGTTGATGTTGTTGTTGTTATTATTATTATTGCTGTTGTTGTTGTTGTTATTATTGTTGTTCTGGACTAAGACTAATTAAAGGTGTAATATACTTAGGGTTCATTGGAGCACTTTGATTCCTCCCAAGTGTCCCAGGAAACAGAACCACATTAACATAAATAATGGTGTTCTGTTGCTTGGAATAGTATGGAGGGATCAGTTGCTCCAGATTTACCAACACTCTACTACTTCCCTTTCACTTCCTGGCTATCTGTTGGTATATTTCTAAAGCCACTTTATTTATTTATTAATATAAGTAAAAAGGAAGCACTACCATCTTGTATTACCATTATAATGTTGAAGTTGAAGAGAGAGAGAGAGAGAGAGAGAGAGAGAGAGAGAGAGAGAGAGAGAGAGAGAGAGAGAGAGAGAGAGAGAGAGAGAGAGAGAGAGAGAGAGAGAGAGAGAGAGAGAGAAAGAGGGGTAAAGTGTTGAATGCGAGCGAGAGAGAAAGTAAAATGTGTGTGTGTGTGAGAGAGAGAGAGAGATAGAGAGAGGTAGCAAAGGTGTGTGTGTGTGAGAGATAGAGAGAGAGGTAGTAAAGGTGTGTGTGAGAGAGAGATAGAGAGAGAGGTAGTAAAGGTGTGTGTGTGTGAGAGAGAGAGAGAGGTATTAAAGGATAGAGAGAGTGGTTTTAGAGGCAAGAGAAAGATAGAGGTAGTATTAACACACACATACGCACACATATAAGCCCTAATAGTATACACACATATGTATTAACACACACACATACACACACACTTACCCTAATAGTATACAAACACATACACACACACACACACACACAAACAGTATACACACGTATGTATTAACACACACACAACATACACACATATACACTAATAGTATATACACACGTATGTATTAACATACACACACACACATACCCAAACAGTATACACATATATGTATTACACACACACACATTCACACACACACATACCCAAACAGTATACAAATATATGTATTAACACACACACATACACACACACACACACCCAAACAGTATACACATATATGTATTACACACACACATACACACACACACATACCCAAACAGTATACACATATATGTATTACACACACACACACACACACACACACATACCCAAACAGTATACACATATATGTATTACACACACACACATACCCAAACAGTATACACATATATGTATTAACACACACACACACATACATACACACACACACATACACACACAGTGAATGGTGACAATAATAATAACTCAACCTTTCCTTATCATGGTGTGAACACTTTTACTAAGTTGTATAGATTACTGAACAGGAAGAGATAGAGAGTTGTGTGTGCTGGCCTGCGTGCCTGTGCCCTTGTGTGTACATCCGTGTGTTTGTGTACGTGCGTGCATTTGTAACACAGTACATGTTTCCAATATTAATATACACCTTTATATGTACAGTACTGAGGGACATCTGTAACACAGTACATGTTTCCAATATTAATATACACCTTTATAATATGTTTCCAATATTAATATACACCTTTATAATATGTTTCCAATATTAATATACACCTTTATAATATGTTTCCAATATTAATATACACCTTTATCACTCTCAATACACACACACACACACACACACACACACACACACACACACACATACACACACACATGACCTATTCACTGGTCCATGTGTTCTTATTAATAGCCATTATCACTCTCAACACACACACACACACACACACACATGACGTACTGTTATCTCCATGGTAGGTTAATATGGTACCCATGTGAGACCTCTGTACCATAATACCAATACCACACACACTCATGTCTGTATTTACTACACAACAAATAATATTACTACACCAACACCAATCACATTATTGTAAACTACACCTAGTAAATCTAATATTACTACACCAACACCAATCACATTATTGTAAACTACACCTAGTAAATCTAATATTACTACACCAACACCAATCACATTATTGTAAACTACACCTAGTAAATCTAATATTACTACACCAACACCAATCACATTATTGTAAACTACACCTAGTAAATCTAATATTACTACACCAACACCAATCACATTATTGTAAACTACACCTAGTAAATCTAATATTACTACACCAACACCAATCACATTATTGTAAACTACACCTAGTAAATCTAATATTACTACACCAACACCAATCACATTATTGTAAACTACACCTAGTAAATCTAATATTACTACACCAACACCAATCACATTATTGTAAACTACACATAGTAAATAATTTCTACACACACAAAACAAAAATAGTGTATATGACTTCTGGGTGAATTATTGAATAATGAATTTAATTAGTAAAATATACAGTGATCATCATTATCTAACTGTTGGATAGATTTTGTGAATGTGAATACTCAGCTTTTGGATAATAATGAAGCCTTACAAATGTGGTTAGTTAGGAAGGTAACAAACGAATACCACTGTGGAATGGACCCAATTTTATTGTAATTATTATATTACAAACATAATGTGTGTGTACAATGATAGGGTAGTGTGTGTGTGTGTGTGTGTGTGTAGATTTATAGGGTAGGGTGGTGTGTGTGTGTTGATTGATAGTGTGTGTGTGTGTGTACAACGATAGTGTAGTGTGTGTGTTTACAAGGATAGGGTAGTGTATGTGTTTACAATGATAGTGTGTGTGTGTGTGTGTGTGTGTGTGTGTGTGTGTGTGTCTATACAGAGGCTATTATTATTATTATTGTTTATATTACAGACATGATGTGTGGACGGAGTGTAATATTGGTGATGGTGGTGATGGTGTTGGCTCTCACACCATCTATTGATGCTCGTATACGTACTGGTAAGTTGGCTCATTATTGTTTGTTACTATTTATGTGTGTGTGTGTGTGTGTGTGTGTGTGTGTGTGCAAAAAGGAGAGAGGAAGGAAGAAGGATGTGTGTGTGTGTTTGTTTGTTTGTTTGTACGTGTGTGCAAAAAAGGTCGAAGGAGAAAGAAGGATGTGTGTGTGTGCAAAAGAGAGAAAGGAAGGAATACATTTCTGTGTGTGTATGTGTGTGTGTGTGTCTGCGTGCAAAAGAGAGAAAGGAAGGAATAAGTTTCTGTGTGTGTGTGTGTGTGTGTCTGTGTGTGTGTGTGTTTGTGTGTGTTTGTGTGTTGTGATAAAGTGTTGTAAAAACCATATAGTGTATAATAATCAAACAATGTACTGTACAATTAGACAAATACCATCTAGACATTATTGATTAAAATTACCCAAAATATTAATCTTACCCAATATTAATATTAACCAATATTAAAAATACCCAATATTAAAATTACCCAATATTAAAAAATCCTATATTAAAATTTCCCAATATTAACAATACCCAAAATTAAAAAAACTCAATATTAAAATTACCCCCCAAAAATATTACCCAATATTAAAAATACCCAATATTAAAAACATTACTAACAACTTTCCTCTCTCACCAGAATGTCCCGCCTACAACCAGTCATCCACGGTGCCTCAACGACCAGTAGAGATGAACAAAATCGGTGAAGGTGTCCTGGAGACTCGCTTTCAGTTGTTGTCTCCACCTGATAATAATACCACGTGGGGGACAAGTCTCCACATCATGAATCAAGTGGATAAACAAATTCTGGCAAGACTTGACATTGATCACATTACCGGACCTCATAACCAAGTCAACATCAAGTGTTCCTGTACTAGTGAAGATGATCTTTCCAGTGTCAAAACCATCACAGGACCAGACGTCATCACCAAGCTGGAACTTCAAGACTTTCTGAAGCTTAGGGTTGGGTGTTGGCATCTGTACTACGACACCCTCTACGAGATGACCTACCCATTGTCATTCACCAGCTACAAGTGGAAAAAACAACCTGATCATCTCGAGAAAAAGGTCAGTTGTTATCTTTATTAGCAATGCATACTCATAAGATCATGACAATTATTACCAAAACCTGACCTAACCTAACCTAGCCAAGCCAACTTTAACCTAACAAAATCTAACCCCTAACCTAACCTAACTAAACCCTAACCCAACCTAATCAAACCTTACTTAACCAAACTTAACTTAACCTAATCTATCCTAACCAAACCATACCTAACCAAAGCTAATCTAACCAATCCTAACATGCAGTAACTTAACCTAACCAAACCTAATCCAACTTAACCTGCAGTAACCTAACTTACAGTAACTTAACCTAACCAAATCTAATCTAACCTGCAGTAACCTAACATACAGTAACCTAAGGTAACCTAACTATTACAAGATGAATATAATAATGATGTAAATAATGATGTGTGTTATTATTTCAGGGAGGAGAGTGTTGGGTGGAGTTGTCGACTAACAATGATGAGGAGGAGGTGAAGAACCAGAAGTTGATGGAATACAAGTGTCCCTACGACCTACCAGAGTTCCCACAACTCCAACTGACAGTCAAGTGTCCAGATAATGTTGAACAATGTGCAACCATCAACTTCTGCAACACCGGTTAGTCTAATCCATCAACTTATGTTTATATTGT